>APFE031452788.1:77972-95599 GCA_000404065.3 Pinus taeda
GGGTTTTAACCACGTCAAAATACTGGTGTATTGATCTGTGATCTGTTTGTGAGCGGTGTCCTTTTGGTGTTCTGTCTGAGGAACTTACCCTGTAAATTCCTACAAAATAGAGTCAATTGATTCTCTTCTTGGGAGATTATTAAAGAAAATTGTTCTATAACCCTCTCCACATCATTTTGAGAAAATGATAGATCCTCACTTTCAGAGACCTTCTCATAATTCTGAATGCTTCATATACTATCAACAAAATCATTAGTTTCATAAAAAATATTACCTTGAGCCTTTAAAGTTTCTTTAGCATGATAATATTCACAACATCCTTCAAAAAGAAACTTGTGTGGATAATAGGTTTTACAAGAAGAACTAAACACTGAATGAAAACCTTTCAAAGATGAAATTCTTGAAAGAGGCAGAGACCTAAACCAAGCCCTAGCTTCTTGATCCAAAGAAAACATAAACAGTTTCATCTTAACATTTTCATGAATGATGCCCTGCTACTCCATGCATTCATGAAACTCTTGGAGGTGCTGAGCTGGATGTTCATATTCCTTTCTACTAAATCTTGAAAGATACTCATTCCACACAGAAAATGTAGGCATATCATGGAGATAGCCAGTGATTCCAATAAATTTAAATGGATCAAATTTATGGACTAATAATACAGGGAGAGCCATTAAAACCTAGAAAAGAAAACTTCAAAGTCTAGTGGAGTCACCAATCAATGTGGTAAGTAGAATCACTGGTGTGCATGTATAACCCACTGCTGAAACTTGTCTCAGCTTCAAATCTAATGAACCTATGGAAAAGTATTCTTATTTTATTGCTTTGTAGACTGTGGTCCTTGATACAATGGAGTCGCATTTTATTGCTTTTATTCAAATAGCCAAATATTTCCTCCTCACTGAACAACCAGAGGAAAATATTGAAAAACCCAGGGAAAAACCTTCTTGTCTTCTCTCCCCAGCAACGACGCCAATTAATTTTGTTCCTTAAGAAACCAATTTTCTGGTTGTAGGGAAATTGTGCTTAAGACATTAATAAATATTTTTTACTGTCACTTATTGTTTATTATATTCACAAATGAAGGACTTGGAAAACTTGGCCTTAGACTCTTAATACATGTATGACCAGAACATCTCAGAATGTCATTTTCTGCTAAATATAAATGATGAATGAGGAAAGTTTGAAAGGGAAGTTAAAGACAATATGTTGATCTCTCACAAGAACTATTATCTGTGACTTATAGGAATTATGATCATAAGAAATAAATCATAGACAATATGTTGGTCTTTCATAGAAACTACTATCTATAACTTAGAAAGGAAGTGAGGACTTTAAGTATAGGAGCACTCTTTAAGGGATTTTACCCTGCAGCTTCATTACTACACTTAAAAATAAGGAAATATTGCATGAGACATGATAGTGCAACTTATAAATTATATGTAACTACTCCTAGAAACTTCTGGTTGTTTCATTAATCAATGATGTTATCAGAAATATAGTGGCCTCATTCTCCAAAATTCCAATGACACCTTCTTAGTAAATTTTCCACTTTTTATACATTGTGGAACAATTATTGATTTCTGAAACCTATCTAACTGCTTTCTAACTATATGAATAAAACTGCTACAGAATTTACAGAGGGTAAAAACACCTCGAAGAACAAGAAATAACAAAACAAAACTGCATTTAGAAGGAGATGATAACTACTAGCTCTCTCTGCTTAATCCACTGTTGAATTCCTCTGTAAATGCCTTAATCTGCTTTGATCATGATAAGTTGTGTTTAACTTGTACAAAACCTGATTACGCATGTATCAAATTCGACCAATTGTCTTTTCTTCAAATGTATTAATTCTTCAAAACTGCCCTTTTTCCATTATATACTTTATAACAAAAATATATCGTAAGATATGCTTTCTCCACTTATCACAATCGTATATCAATGTTGTGTAATGGCCACTGACCCGGTGGAACTATTAATTGTAACATATATTATATTGGGTCCAGCCTGCCGTTACCATGGACCTGATGTGCTTATAATAAACCATATATATATTTTTAGGTCTGCCATCGCAAGTCACGATCACCAGATCCCAACGTCCATAACTCTGTGTTAGGGCAGACCCGATGGGACTTAAAACTATGTTGTATATATCTTTCGGGTTCAGATCTTTGAATCACAATCGAGAATAGGTAATGAGCCAACGCATATGTGTTTGTCACTTTACAGACCCGCCGAATTTTTAAAATCTAATATATATATTTGAAGTCCAGTGTTAATCACTTTAACACATGTTTTCTTTGTAAATCCTTTGTGCTAATTTCATATAACCCTTTATTATCCGATTATTTTGCATCTTTTCCTTTAGCGATACCGATATATAGTAAATAAAATATTTATTTTCTTTTAGAATTTTCGGTAAAGATAAAGGATATAAAGGAGTTTTATAACTCCCGATAGTGATGTAAATGATAATAAACCTCAAGCCCAATATAAGCTACAACAGGGATGATGCCATGGTCGAGGTCACTGAATTACTCCGTGAATACAAAGAGTTGTCCCCAACCAAAATTACGGACTTAAAAGGGATTGTTCACAATGTAGGGATGATGAGGATTACCCTGAAACCCGACACAAAACCAATTAAGCAACGACCTTACCGCTTGAATCCAAAGTATATAGAAAAGGTCCGCGACGAATTAGACAAAATGCTCGTAGCCAAAATTATTGAACAAGTAGAAGAATCCGACTGGGTGAGTCCTATGGTAGTACAGGAGAAAAAGCAGAAGGGGGAAATAAGAATATGCGTGGACCTTAGGAAGTTGAACGACGCTTGTGTACATGATCCATTCCTGACACCATTCATAGATGAAGTACTAAAAAATGTTGGCGGTCAGGAAGAATACTTATTCACGGATGGGTTCTCAGGGTACCATCATATCAAGATCGCACCGGAAGCTAGGAGAAAAATGACCTTCGCAATAGAATGGGGTTGCTTTCAATACACCGTTATGCCATTTGGACTAAAGAACACGCCAGCTATATTTTCATGCATCATAGTAGCCACGTTCAAAGAATACATCCACAAGTTTTTGGAGGTCTATCTGGATGATGGGACTACCTTTGGATTAGTTAAGCACCATGTAGCGAGCTTATGCTTGATTCTAGATACTTTCCGCCGACACCATATTGTGTTGAACCTTAAGAAGTGCACATTCCTTGTTCCCTTTGGAAACTTGCTGGGACATGTGGTCTGCAAACAAGGACTAATGGTGGACCCTGTGAAGATTGTCGTTATCCTAAATTTGGAACCACCGTGAAGTGTTAAACAACTGTTCGCTTCCTTGGGACACACTAGATACTATCAGAAGTTCATCAAAAGATATGCCCAAATAACCACGCCAATGGAAAAGCTATTGAAAAAAGATGTTACATATTGCTGTAATGACGATTGCATGAAGAGTTTGGATGTCCTAAAGGGGAAACTGGCCTCCACTCCAATCTTGGTCTTCCCAAAATAGGATGTGGAATTTCATGTACATGTGGATGCGTCGTGTATCACGTTGGGAGTCGTACTCACACAGGCGAGTGCGGAGGGTGTGGATCACCCGATCGCATTTGTGAGTCAAAGATTTTCCAAAGCAGAAAAGAAGTACTCTACCACTAAGCATGAGGGATTGGCAATGGTGTACGCACTCCAAAAATACTAACACTATTTACTTGCAGGACATTTCAAAATGTATACCATCCATTCTGCGTTGAAATACCTGGTGAAAAAGCCTGTGTTGGGGGGGCGAATACGCCGATGGCTTTTACTATTTCAAGAATATGATTTTGAGGTCATAGCCAAGCTAGTATGTTTAAATGCAGGACCAGACCACTTGTCACGAATTGAGATGGGCGAGGAACCAACAAATTTGGAGGAGGGACTACTTGATGCATATCTCTTTTCAGTACACATCGCGGATGGACACTTCAAAGACTGTGCCAACAACAAGGACTGTGCCAAAGGAATGCTCAAGCCAACCGAAGAAGGAATTGGTAGTGTGTGTGGCGGACTTTTCTATCATCACAGGCACCTCCACAAGATGGGAAATGATGAGATATTGCGAAGATACATACCTGAATTTGAACAAGGTCAGATCCTCACGGAAGCACATGGAGGCATTATAGGAGGACACTATCCAGGATGCGTGACCAAAAAAAAGATTCTTCACGCAGGGTTATGGTGTCTGACTTTGCACCAGGATTTGAAAGCACACTGTAAGGCATGTGATATATGTCAAAGGATGGGAAAACCATCACAAAGGGACAATATGCCACTAAATCCCCAAATGACACTGTAGCCATTTGAAAAATTGGAAATCGACTTTTTTGGGCCAATCAAACCTCAGGGAAGATGGGTGCACACTACATCATCACCGCGATGGTATACCTGACACGATGGGCGGAAGCAAAGCTAGTCAAGGATTGCATGGCCGCTACGGCTACAAAGTTTTTGTTTGAAAACGTATTGCCATGATTTGGCTATCCGAAAATCTTAATGAGTGATCACAGAACACATTTCCTAAATGAAACCATCATCGCGCTCACAGAAGAGTTCCAGGTGTATCATCAGAAAATTACATCATACCACCCATAGGCCAATGAGACAATAGAGGCATTCAATAAAATACTAGAGAATGCGCTGACCAAAGTATGTAACACACACCGGAATGGCTGGGACTTGAATGTGGCTATTGTGTTATGGGCATTTAGGACAACGTGCAAGAAATTGATGGGACAAACACCTTTCCGGTTGGTCTATGGTACAAAAGATATCATGTTGATGGAATACATCGTACCTAGTCTGTGAATAGTAGTGCTCACAGGCATGATGGACTGTGAAGCTCTGGAAGAAAGTCTTGTGCAATTAAAAGAACTTGACGAAGAATAGTTTCTAGCTGGATTTCATCAGCAGGTACAAAAGTAGCATGAAAAGGCCTTGCACAACTACCATATCAAATTGTGCACCTTCAAGGTAAATGACTTAGTGCTACTGTATGACAGTGAGTTTCAAAATTTTCTGGGAAAATTTAGAATGCATTGGCTGGGACCATATGTGGTAAAGGAGGTCACAGACGGAGGCATAGTCCAACTAGTCAAACTCAATGGAGAACCCTTCCCAGGCAAAGTAAACGGAAGCCTCTTGAAACCCTACACGAGTGGGCCAATCCTTTGACTAACCGACCGAAGCACAGTCTTCGTGACCCGGAGAGCTGGATAAGGGCGTGGGACTATAAACATATGCACCAAATGCTGGTACCAAGGAAAGGACACGATTCTGACATGAATGATTCAGAAGCAAGAATGCAGCAGGTTCAGCAAACCATGGAATAGTGCGTCGCAGACCTCCAAGCAATACGGGACCAGTTGGAGGGGCTATGTGCCAAGGTCACCGCACCAACAGTGTGACTCAGGACAAGTCACAATGATTGTGTTGGGGGCTTCTTGGGCATGGAATCCCCCCACGACATGTTTTGGGGCTCAAAGCCCAAGTTTTGGTCAAAGGTTTTGTAAGACTGTGATTTGAGGGCGCGGGGTGCAAATTATAGGTTAAGACATAGGGTTGTCCGCCCTAAAGTAATGTAATGTAATGTAAAGTCATGTTGGCCTACCCATGGTCTGCGGAACATCGGATTGTATAAATAGAGTGAGGCTCTAAGTTGTAAAGATAGCTAAGTGAATTAGAGAGAAATAATATGAATGGTTTGAGCTTAGAGTAGGATTCTAAGTTTATTGGATCGTAGTAGTAGGAAGAGGCTTTGCAACTGAGTGCGTAAAGGCCTAGTAGAGTTTGTAGCTGAGTGCATAGACACTTGCAGCTAATTATGTAGGGCAGTGTCAAGTCTGTAATCCAGATTGAAGATTAATAAATAGAAGTTAATTCCTATTTTGGTGTATTTACTATGCATTGCCTTCTTTACACTTATATTGTTTTATTTATCTCGCGCACTGATATGATTGTTGAATATGCGGTAATAATCATTAGTATTACATAAACAAGTTAATTAATTGGATAATAATATATTAAATAGCAAGGGACTTGGGTATTATACAATTTGTGCCCAAGTAGGGTTGTGCGAAAGAAGCATTGCAGGTTGCGAAGGGATAGCAAGTGCACATAGAGATGGGTCAAACCGTAGACCTCCAGAATCTCATCAGACATCCCCAGGGTGCAGAAACTTGGTTCTAGCACCCTTCCATACTACTTCGAGTGAGACCTCAGTCCGTGCCCTGCCAACTGTTTCCAAAAGGGGCAGTAGTACTGGGATTTTCTTGGCTAAATCACCTTTGAACCTGGGTCAGGCCCATACAAGCCAACAATTATCTTCAACCCTCCACCAAACAAATGTGTCTGCATCAGTATATAAAATCATCACTTTTTCACCTTAATAAATATAAAATCATCACTAGATTCTTTGTCCAATGTCGTCTTGGGGCTTACATAGCCTCTTCAGGTGGCCATGCAAACACAAATTCCCATAAAACTATGATGATTCATATTTCATATAATTAAAGTGTACTTAATCTTACTTGACTCCACTACTCGATCACTATTCCCAGGCTTAATTCACTCATGGAGTTACCTAATTTCTGATTACCTTTCCATCATTATGGTATGGTTTTGAATGATGATCTTAATTCCCCATTTATTTTTTAGATCTCCTAGATTTAATAAGAATCCCATGTTTTCCATTTGATCCGCCAACTCATTCAAATTTATTTTGTTGTGGTAAAATTCAACAGATTCATATTGACCCATTGATAATTTGATTCTATGCAAAAGTGATGGAATCCTTAAGGCCTCTGTTGTGTGACACTTTATAGCTTTTTGTATGAAAATTTTAGAATCGCCAAAGACTTTTAGTTGTTTTATTCCATTAGCTATTTTGAGCTTTAGCCCTTTCCATAAATCCATATACTCTGCCTATTTGTTGGTTATCACCCCTAGCCCCCATGCATATTTGATCTCCCCTTTCTTCATCGAGGTGAGAAACAACCCCTCTCTCTTGTGTCTCCCTGTATATCCATATAAATTAATTACATCATTATACTTATTAAATATCCATCAAAATAGGATCTACAACATCAAGTATATATAAAATAACACGATAATTATTGTAGCATAATCGTCATCTATAATTAAAACGAGTCAAATATATGTAATTTAAGTGAATATGAAAACATCCATCATGAACAGTAAATAAAAACCATCATACATAATAAATACTCATCCATAACATCAACCACTTTCAATATATAAAAATTGAATAGTCAATATTGCTAATATCATCATCACTTATAATTAAAACAAGTGAAATTTGCATATACTAGTAGATTAATAACATGTGAAAATGATACATATCCAATAGTTGAAATAAGTCAAAATGATACACCATGTACATATGATAAGGTATGTAAGACAAAATTATACAATCCAATATGATACATCATGTCCAAATGATACAAGTCAAAATGATACATGTCAAAAGCATACAACTCACTAATATGGTAATGGAGGCCATGAAAATTATACATATGATAGTAACCATGATTCGGCATCATAGAAATATATAAAAAATGATCCATGATGCAATCTATATGATCATGAATGTTAGCTACTGCTAGCAACAACTTTCTCATGAACATTGTGATCACGACCATCATGATCACCATTATCATTATCTTGACCGGCATCATCCTCGATGTCATATGTATATGTGTCATCATGAGCATCATCTCCCATATCGACATCGAACCCAATGTGATCTAGATCTATGTGATGAGGATCATTTGAATATTTTGGAGGACCCTTTTTCTATAAAAAAGAACATTTAGAATGAAAATCTATTATTTATTTCATGCAACAATTGATTTCTCTATCATATATCTAATATTACAACATATGGAATGAAACGATAATCATATTACATCGTATCAAAGTGCACATACGATAATAAAATTTCAAATAATTTACAACTTAGATGTCATTCCAATGAAGATTTCAAGATCTGGTGGGAGAATAATTAGATCTCATATGCTGGATGAGTAATTCTTATTTATATCTATGATTATCATGCTGATATGTAAAAAAAAGAAACAAACATCAATATAGAGCATCAAATTGAATTCCATTTGATATTAGAAGAAAAAGGGACAATACTTGAAACTTGTAAATAAAAGCACCAATTGAAGTCTACAAACTTATATGACTTTTGTTTCAAATATGAAGGCTAAAAGCACTTATGGAATTGCATAGGAAAAACATCACTAGGAAAACTAACTAATAAGCATTACTGAAATTATCTCTGATATAAGGGTTCAAATATTTTTGCCTTGAAATATATATTTAGCTCAAAATGGAGTCAAACATAACACAAGCTTTTTCTTTGGAAATTAACCCTTCTCTCTACCTTTTCATCTAATTTATACAAAAATTACATAAGCTTTCATATCCATATGTTGGAAAGCTTGAGCACTATTGAGAGGGGGGGTGCGGGTTTGTGTGAATCAGTAGTGTGTCTTATTATCATTTTTCACCAATTAAAACTTCTCTAATAAATCATGCATATATTAACTAACAGCTACTAACAAATAATAACATGTGCACTATATGAAAAGAAAATAAAAACCATAAGGAACAACATAAACAATAAACAATGCACACAATCATATCATCACACATGAGACACAAGATATCTAGTGGAAACCTTTCTATGAGAAAATTCACCCTTGCTACTATTTTGATTCTCTAAATCTCTATTATGTTAAGCAATTTTTCTTTCACATAGTTAGTTGACTCCCATAAAACTAGAAACTTGACCTCATACCCAATAGGCCAACACTAATCATCTAGGAGACTCGATTCTGTTGATCAGCTCAGAAGACTTTGTTCTCACATGGATCTACAGGCTACCATGTGTTGAAGGCCACCATGATCAATGATCCTTGCCCAACTATGATTGGACTATCCAACTCCAATTGGGTGGATAAATTGTTCCTTTCTCTGATGCTTTGAAATTATTCCTCCACTCTCATGAAGTCATTGATCCTCTACACCATGCAGACCTTGTTTCATCTATTTTCATACTAGATCCAAGACTCTCTGCTCAAATAGACTCATATCTACAATACAATCTCTAGAAGAAGCACAAACTCATCAAATAAACAACAAAAACACTCATAACCAAATCCAACCAACATCCATAATCCCACCCATACATAACTCTATTGGGAGATAAAGAGGTGTCTTTTTAACTCTGATTTATCCTACATTAATTATCAATCCAGGTACGATTTTTTATTTCAAGAGTGTACTCAGTCTGAGGTAGGAAATTTATTCCAAGAGTAGTGTTTTGAAGTACAGTATTTCAAATACAAGAGTAAACAGATGCTTGAGATAAATCTAATTGAAATTACAAGAAACTTAATGCTCTGAAACTAAATCATTCACTTAGAAAACTATAGCAATCACCAGTCAAGGATGCAGTAGTAGTAACTCTTTCCTCTGTCAACTTATGTAAATGAAATTAACCATAAACAAGATCCTCAACCTGAGAACTTAGATAGTAATAGCCAATGTCCTTTACAGTTGCTGATCTTACACTCCACACTAAAGTAACTGATTGGAAATGAGAACTGAATTAACTCAATAACACTGCTAGAGAAAATGGAAAATATGCTCACTGCAATAACACTTAAAAACATAACCAAATACTTGCACGAAAGAAATGAACAACAAAGCTATTTGAATAGAAATGGACAACAAAGCTATCTTAATTGAAATGAAAATCAAAGCTATTTTAGTCAAAATGAACAGCAAAGCGATCTTAATCCAAATGAACAGCAAAGCTATTTTAATCCAAATGAACAACAAAGCTATTTTAATGGAAATGAAAAACAATCTGTAATGAACAACGAGGCTTTATAACTAAAATGAATAAAATATATGTTGTAAAGGCTAATAATCTTGTTATGACGGAAAGGAATAGAAATGCGGTTCAATCACAACTTATGCAATAAGACGATTCCATGAAACGTTAGAACAGTAAACTGTAAAAACAAGAAACTGTAAAGCAATGCGATTCAAGGAAATCAAAAGTAAATCAAACCATCACATGACTAGAATTGTAAACAAATGGTACAAATAGCAAGTGGATCCACTAAGGCTGGGCCCTTAGCCACTAGTGAAGCACTGCCAGACTACTTTAGTATGAAGGAATGGAACAACAACTGACTTATATATTAATCATGTGAAAATGTTTACAAGAAATCATCCTTTGTTTTGATTAATGAGAGTCGATGATCAAAGTAGCAATACAACAATAAGTTCTACAAAAAGATAATGGATGCCCTCTGATTTCTACAAGCGTTGTCCTTTTATAACAACCAAGCGGAAAAAACAAGAATATAGATGAGCTTTGAAGTAGGGATCCCTCAGGATCAAAGGATCCTGAGGGTTTCACTCTATCTTTTATCTCTAGTTATCTTTTTGTCTTCTTGCGTTGATGCCATGCTTTCCATTTCTTTTCCTTTACTATGCATTTCAATCTCGATCTTCTTGTCTGGATATGGCTTCCTAGAAAAGGGAAATCAGTTACTTTTGCTTTGTCTTTTCCTCCTGAATGGTGGCTTTCCATTTCTTCTATTTTCTATATAGAAGAAAAGACAATAATTCATTAATTTGTAACAATCACAAATCTCCTTAATTGTACTATAATTCTTTGATATGTTACCATCTTAGAATATAAAGGAGTTTTGATTAAAGAAAAATATAAAGAAATAAATGGCAAATTCATACCTTTACCATGGCTTAACACACCCCTCTGCTTACCCTTTTTCATGCCGTCATGAAAACCATGTAATTTGCATGCAAAGGAGTTAAAGAATAGGCTGGAGAGGGATTTTCATGAAGTGGTCTAAAACGATGTTTTGCAGCTAAAACTTGAAAAATACGTCCAGTCTGTCCTTCATGTAATTCATATATGGCCTTATATCTTATTGCAGGATACCAAATAATAGGGCTTCGAAAACTAATACCTAGCCAATACGATCCCTCCCTCAAGATGAGGTTACTATATGTGATCAGGCGGTCAGTAGCTAACTTAAAATTTTTGTAATTGAATGGCTCTCTGTCCTGAATATTCTGATTGGAAGTCTTCCATCAGAGTTTAGCTGCTGCTCCGGCATGGTCTTTAATAGACAGAAAATATTTTACCCCTTGCTGGACAA
Source organism: Pinus taeda (assembly GCA_000404065.3). NCBI lineage: Eukaryota > Viridiplantae > Streptophyta > Pinopsida > Pinales > Pinaceae > Pinus > Pinus taeda. The sequence goes on from APFE031452788.1 coordinate 89,250, forward strand.
TTGCTTTGGGGATGGGTCTCGATGTCTGGATCACACCCTCCTTTTTCATTAAGCTTTTATGCTTAGTCCACAGTTGTAATGGGTTTTTTGGTTCACCCCTAGCCCAAAGGTCTAACCCATTTTCTTGTCTCTGAAAAGTGTTATGGGCCTTGAGCCACTTTAGCTAGTTAACAACAAATGAAATGAATGCTTGAAACTGGACATCTCCCACAAAAGGACTGGGATTCTTCTCCATTTCCTCTTCCAAGATAAAATTATGCAAATAAAATTCACAGAGTAATCGCTGAACTTTTACTGCATAGTGTTTACAACAATTTATAAAATCATCAATAGTTTTTAATTCTATAGGTTTCCCTACCTTAACAACTTTAATTTTTAACTACAAATACCTTTCTAATAAAAACAAAGCATAATTTTTGGCAGCAACCCTACATGCTAGGACATCTGTATATAGAGAACAAAGAATATCCATTTGACTCCTAACTATTTTTAGTCTATTCCTTACCTTTTCAACTTTTTCTTCTACCTTCCAACATTTATCGAAGGCTTCTTCATCTACTACATTGATGTCCCGTAATTGTTGTTGTAACTCTTGGCATTTCCTCTTAGGAACAGTCTCTTCTTCGAGCTTTTCTATATCCTGTTGAGCCTGTGCCAGATCCTCGTGGAATTTTACTACACTAGGGTCGTCATCCAACAACACACTTTTGGGTTGAAGAACTACCTGGGCTTTCTTATTATGATGTCTAGTCCCTACAGTCTGTGTCTCTTTATCATGAAATGTCGGGTCGGTTGTACAGTTAGAGGACAGTGCCTCAGTCTGAACATCTTTATTGCAAACTTGTGCATTTTTTGTTTGGGCAGCTATGTCTGTAACAGTTGTGTGTTGTTCTTTGCTGTCTTGAAGGAATATGGGCTCAGTTTGAGTCTCCGTGGCCTTGTATTATGGGGTTCAGTTTGGGTGGTTTCGTCCACTATTTTCAGGGTTATTTTATAGATTTTCCCCCTTTTGAGGACCCTTATCTTCTGCCTGAGTTGTTTTACTAAATTTAGCAACTTTTGTTGTTCCTTCCACAGTCTCTTAATTTTATTCATCATTTTATTCTTCTTGGAAGGAACAGTTGTTTCATTTTCTAGACTTGGCTGCTCAGCTGGGTTTTATTCTTCTGGGACTGTGCCCTTTCCCTGGCTTGCCTCCATATTCTCTGTTTGGAACACATCTTCAATGTTCGTGTTATTCTAACTAGGTTCCTCAGGGGAGGTAACCCTAGTTTGCTCTACCACTGCCTGGGAGGCTTCTCCTCCTGCTTCTTCCCCTTCATGCATTTCCTCAGATGTATCCTTGTTGTGGGCAGAGTGTTCTTGCGATTGCTCTACCTTAATATTGAGGTTGAGCAGGCTCTGGGGTTGAATATACTCACCCATATTGGCCAAAATTTGGGCCAATTCGTCCTCCTTCAATGGGTTCTATGGTGGACTTCTGCCGGAGGTTACGGGAAGTTCCACTTCCTCCCCTTCTTCTTCACTGATGTGCTCAGTTTCTTCCTCTTCCTGGTTTTCTCCTTCTTCAGGTTGTGGAGGTTGCTCATCTCTAGAACTATGTAATTCTAAGGGTTGGCTGCTGCTACCCTGGAGACTCTCAAACATTCCCCTGCCTCTTCTTAATCTGGAGGACTGTCTGTGTTTTTCAGGTCTAGATGTTGTGCTAGTGGTTCTTTTTCATTTCAGGGTAGGTAAGATCATTCCACCATCTATTAAAAATACCAATTCTTCCCAACTAGTCTGCTATTGAGCAAGACTATAACTAACTATTAATCAAATTAAATAATGGTGGCTTACTACCGTACCTATATGACGGGATTTCCTTATGCTCCGAGAAGCTTCATGCAATAAAAAAATTAAATATGCAGGTAAATTTACAGCACATCTCTATTTCAGTACTGCTAGTAATTTGAGGTGGTGTGGTATTACCACATCCTTTCTCCCATCATAGGTGATGTAGCTCTGCACTACTCTAGCTAGTTCTGTCCATGGTTGTCCCAGAGTTGCGGGCTGGACTCCTTTCCCTTTGACAATTAGGTTCTATCCCTTGTCCTGAAAGATGGCCATGGCTTCTTGAAGTCTCAGTTTCTTATTTGTCGATGTGGGTCCAACTACTGGTAGTCCAGATACCTCTACAATTACTGCATCCATTACTGTTATTCGTCTTCCTCTTACTATGGAATGATCCTCCTACAAATTCTGCAAAAATTCAATGGCCACAATTTCATGGGGCTACTATAATCATGCAAGGTATGCAATCCATCCTGCTCTCACCAAAATTTCTTGTGCAACGTTAGAAACTATTAGTACTTGTGGTTTGTTGCATACTAATCGACCTCCCATTTCGTCTAAGCTCTACACACTGTTAATTCTACACAACAATACACAGAAATGACAATGGAAAAGAAAACTGTGCATATCGGAAAATATCAATACCGTTAAACTTGTTATTTCCGAGATCTGATGAAGTCGTAGTACCTCCAAATAGGGAATTGACAAATTCGATGGCCACAATTTCATGGGGCTGTTGTAATTGTGTAAGGTAGGCAATCCATCCTACTCTCACCAAAATTTCTTGTGCAGCATCAGAAACTGTTAGTACTTGTGGTTCGTTGCGTACTGATCGACCTCCCATTTCGTCTAAGCTCTGCACACTGTTAATTCTACATAGCAATACATAGAAATGACAATGGAACAGCAAACTGTGCATATCGAAAAATATCAATACCGTTAAACTTGTTATTTTTGAGATCTGATGAAGTTGTAGTACCTCCAAATATGGAATTGACACATATGCCAGTGTATTTTAGAAGTCACCATGCCCCCTTAAAATATGATAGGTCGTCCTTGACCGGAAAATGGAGGAGCAGTGTACTGGACAGCAATCGTATAGTGTAAAAAAAAAAGAAGGAAAGGTGTACATATCCATGACATGATCGCAAAAAGTAGCGAATTGTTGAAATCAAAGCTTATGATGAAAATCATGAATAGATATGGAAAATCTATGAAATTATGTGAAAAATAGGGAAGAGGATAGCTAAGGTAAGTAAAAATGCTTATGCGGACATTATTCACTTGAACCATTATGATTGATTTTTAAACAATATTTCATGTGTAAGAGTTTGGAAAGGGTTTAGAAGAATAATCTCATTTGAAATAAAGATACCTATATAAGAAAAGGGATTATAGTTGTTATTGATGTGTGAAAAATATGACTCCAATACCATCAGCAAATCTTTGTTGCCCACAGGTGTTTATAACCTTGACAAAGTTGCTTTCTACCCTTCGAACCATAATCCTTTATGTATGCCTAGGAAAGTGCTTTTTGCTGTCAGGATGGAGGTCATTGTGCTGGCTTGGTAACCAGATAAATCACAATGCCATTCACTAGGAAGGAGTGAAAGGTGTGCAGGCTGGCTCGTAATGAGACCTCCTGTTCCAAGGACCTTTTATTTTTTTGATGTGCCCCTTGGAACATATCCCTAGTGTGGTGGCCATAGTGGGAATGCCACTTCACTACTTCCTTATGATCATGGTAGGTTGGCTCTTGATGAGACCCCCTATCCTTCATCTGACATATCATAGAATTGTTAGTAATCATATAGATATATTTTTTCTTTTCTTTTTCTTTTATATAGCACTTCCTATTTATATATAGAGGATGGCTCAACACTCCTTAAGAATAGGGATGGTGGAAGAAGTCTGAACATCTCAATAGAGGCAAATATGCCCTTATTCTTATTCAAAAATAATAATCAAAGAGAATTATGAAGATTGGGGAAGAACCAACATGATAAAAATAATCAATCAAATTAGTTTTAGTGAAAATAAAGATAGCAAAGTAATATAGATAGTTGTGTCCTTTCCTTTTTTCTCTTATCAATACAAAGCAATTTCCTTAAAGATTACAATTTTTCTTTGATTTGCTGAATTCAGTAATCTCTAATTTTTGTATCCTTGCATAAATTTGTATCTTTGCCTTGAAAGGATCATGAAGAGTGAAACATTATTCCCAAAAAAAATCGCAAAAAAAAATTGTTGTTCCTTAAGAGAAACAACGAAAAATGCACTAAAAAAAAGTGTTGTTCCTTAGATGGAACAGTTGTTTCTCCTTAAGAAGAACAACAAAAAAACATTTGCACACAAAAGTGCGGTTCCTTTAAGAGGAACAACAAACAAAAGAAAAAGATACAAGTGAAATTGTTGTTCCTTAAAAGGAACATTAGTTGATCCTTAAGAAGAACAACAAATAAAGCAAGTGCAAAATAAAATGTTGATCCTTTGGTGAAACAGCCTAAAAAAAAATCCAAATCGAAATTGTTGTTCCTTAGAAGGAACGACAGAAAGTAAAAAAATGGTGAAAGGCTATTCCTTTTGAAAGGAACAGCAAAAATCAATCAGGTGGAAGTGTTGTTCCTTAAGAGGAATCGTTGTTGTTCCTTAAGAGGAACAATAGTTGTTCCTTAAGAGGAATAACAAAAACAATTGGCAGGAGTGTTGTTCCTTTAAGAGGGATGGCTGCTCTTCCTTAAGAGGAACAACAAAAGGTAAACACACAAAATCATTGTTCCTTAAGAGGAATTGCTGATGTTCCTTAGGAGGAACAACAATTGTTCCTTAAGAGGAACATCAAAAAGATAAACATGCAGAAGCATTGTTCCTTAAAAGGAATGGTTGCTATTCCTTTAGGAGGAACAATAGCTATTCCTTAAGAGGAACAACAAAAAGATAAACACGTAGAAGCATTGTTCCTTAAGAGGAACGACTTTTGTTCCTTAAGAGGAACAACAACTATTCCTTAATAGGAACAACAACTATTCCTTAAGAGGAACAACAAAAATACAAATGTAGAGATGTTGTTCCTTAAGAGGAACGAATTTTGTTCCTTAAGAGGAATGGCTATTGTTCCTTAAGAGGAATGATTGTTGTTCCTTAAGAGGAACAAAAAAAATATAAACATTAAGGGGACAAGTGAAAATGCTATTCCTTAAGAGGAATGATTGTTGTTCCTTAAGAGGAATAGCAAACAAACATAAGCACGCAAGATTGTTGTTCCTTTAAGAGGAATGACTGTTGTTCCTTAAGAGGAATAGAAAATGTTCCTTAAGAGGAACAACACGAAAAAGGCACATAAAATTGTTGTTCCTTAAGAGGAACAACAACTGTTCCTTAAGAGGAACAACACGAAAAATAAAGGCACGCAAAATTGTTGTTCCTTAAGAGGAACAACATGAAAATAAAATAAAAACCTTCTGCTATTTTTTAAATGGAATGGATGTTGTTCCTTTGAGAGGAACAGTAGTTGTTCCTTAAATGGAACAACAGTAAAAATCTATACAAAAAAAATAGTTTATACAAGCAAAATTAAGGAGAAAAGCTTATGTACAAAACTTAGAAACAAAGGAATTGTTTAGTGAATTAATGATGAGGAGGAGTGATCTTTGTTACACTGAATTTTGTCACCTTGACTATCTGCAGTTATATGGCCCCATCAATAGCCATATTGTCCTCTTTGTCAAGCCCCATACCTCTGCTCTTCATGTCAAAACTTCGAAAGAGAGAAAGTCACTTGAAAACATGTTTATCTCTGGGTACGCAGGTTCTCTCTACCTTGCCTACGTGTACGCACCCCAAATACATTAGACCTGCGTAGTAATACGCTCTGTAAGCTAAAGCTTGGGTGCGTACCCCTGTAAAGGTCAAAAGGCGCAAGTTTCATCTTTAAAAAGTTACTTGTGGTCACTTCTAGAGCCTTCTAGAAGAGTTTTTGACGTGTATTGAGCGCCTCCAGATTGTTCATGCACCCCTATGATAGAGGAGCTTATCCCATCAAGAGAGGAGCTACCCCATCCAAAAGAGGGAGTATCCCATTGATGTTGGAACTGAATAACCTCTTCTAGAATACTATAAATACAGGCATTGAGCCATGGGAGGGGAGGTTGAAAGCTGAATATTCTATAGGGTAAATGCTGCTGGAATTAGGACTTCCATTTGTTGACTTGTGAGGAGAGATCACTATCCTTCCTTGTTGCCATAGTGGGAATGGGTGAGCTTGTCAAAGTAGAGGAAATCTCTTGCTGGACCCTGGGAGGAGCTTGCACAACACCAAGGCTCAGGTTGTAATGGTTCCTTTGATTATTTAATACAAATAAGTCCATTCTTCTTAATGATTTGTTAATGAATTATTTCATGCATTCCTTGGTCAGTATGATAGGTATATTTTGTTTTATAATGAATATTCAGATGCTATGTAATTGTTTGCCTTGTTAGTGAATGCAGGTCTGAAGGTGAAGGAGGAGCTCATCCGG
>APFE031452794.1:0-22997 GCA_000404065.3 Pinus taeda
TGCTCTTTGTATCCTCATAATGTGCTATCATTTCCTCCGTGAAAATTGACCACGTAACAAGTTTTTTACGAGAACAAAGCCCTTTATACCATAAAAATTGATCCGGTTCTAAATATGAAGATGCAATACATACCTTTTGTAACAGTTGTACACCATGTAGATCAAAATATTGCTCCATCTGACGTATCCAATTTACCGGTGCCATCAAACTTCTTCATCTTGCTTTTTCTTGATTTTAGGAGCTCAATCTTGAAATGGCTGTAACTTTGTACTTTCAGATCTTTAAGCTCTAAAACTACGACCTGTAGTAGTCCTCTGTGTCCTCTTTCAAATGCCACCAGTCTAACCCCAATCGGATTCTCCAATGAAGAGTTATGCCAAATCTCCCACAGTGACCTGATTATAGACTAATTCAGTAGAGCGAACTTGTACGACGTGCCACGTGTCACTGTTTCAACCTTTGACTCTAAAAAGTATATAAATGAAAACTAAAGTCCGTCCTCTTTCTGTACCTTCTTACGAAATTTCAATCCGATGCTCATAAAGAAAGTTATGACGATTTTCCCCAGGTCACCTGTTTTGAGTGTAATTCAGGATTCTGCAAAAAGGCCAACTTCCTCAGATCATATCTCCGAAAATATCTCGCGAAAAGCTCTGAAATTTGGACCCAAAGTTCAGAGCCAATTCTTCTCAAATGGGTTTGTTTTTAGACTTCTGAAACGTCCCAGCAAACAAGTTATAGCGAAAATTCCACGATGACTTGTTTGGAGCAGCGAAACCCTAGAATCCAAAGCTCCGATACCAAATGTTATGAAACCAGCTCAAGAAAAGATAGAAAAGATAGATCAAAGACTTAGAATTCAGCCTCTTCGAGGGGGAAACCTCCTTTACATTACATAAATGAACAATTCTTGGATGATACAAATGAAAAGGCCTCCTTTCTATATAGAGTCTAAGGGGTCATAACATAACCAGAGCCGACATAACAATAATAATGTAAGGGCACAATAATAATAATAGTGGGCTTCTATGGGGCACCATAGTAACAATATGGGCATTACATGGGTACATCAATATAATAAGTGGTTTGTACTAATAACAATAAGGGGTGACACTAGTAGTATAGGGGCCTAACATGCCCCTCTCCTTCAAAAAGTGTTGTCCTCAACGCTTGAGTAGTTCTTGATGCTTCTGTATAAAATTCTTGTCGTCCCCTGTGGAACCTTCTGCTGGTAAGTACTTCCACCTGATGAGATACGTTGAAATTGATCGATTTCTTAGCTGCTCCATATGAGGATTCGGTGCATCCTGTAACCTGACTCTAGAAGTAGCATCTGCATCTGCCAGGCGTGCATTTTGTGATTGTATCCATGCCTGCACTGTGGCATCATCTCGTTTTATAGATGGCCCTGCTGATGAAACTGATGAATGCACCAACACTAGGGTATTTGCAGACAGATTAGAACCTCTTTGATGTAATGCTAGCATCTTGCCATGTAGTAAATTAGCTAAACCATTTAAGTCCTACTTAGCATGTTTTTGACTACTTGCGAGTTGATGTCCCTGTAAAACTCTCGATCCAGCTTGATAGTTGCATAGAGAAGAGCTTACTGTGGTGACTGCAATATTTGTACCAGGAGAACTACACCCGCGTTTTGATGCATCACTTGCTTTTCTGGCAACACCACGCGCATCACTGTCATTTGTCATATTTTCAGATTTCCTTACCTGAAGACTGGTAATGGACCTTGAACCATCAGCCTGCTTTAATGAGGCCCCATGCATGAGTGTGCTATTTCTTGAGACCATTTCAAGTAATCTGGATTGTGTTACTTCTGAACCAAATTTTGTACCTGCAAGGGCTAGGTCACTGGATGTGGTAACAGTTAAACCTGACCTTATGGAGCCTTGTTTTACTTCTGGAGAAGGCAAACTAGCTCTTCCATCACCACTAGAATTTAATGTGCCATGCCCAATCACTTCAGATTGAGGATTACGAATAGATTGGCAATTATCTATCCCTTGACATATTGCAGAATTTGAAACAAACTGTCTTGCTGACAAAGTCGTTGTAGCTGATGTAACAGTCCTGCCTTCAGAAATTAAGTTCTTTGGAAGCCTTTCATCTCTTAGTCTGGGATTATCTTCAGCGTTATTTGATTTAATCTTGGTTTCACCTGGAACAATTGGCGAGGTAGTGGAAGAGGACACTGATGCCACAGATATTCTTTCATGTGACAATAAAGCACGAGGAGGAGCCTCATAATCACCGACCCATCCAGGGCAAAATGAGACACCTGGGGGCAGAGCTCTCCTTATCTTCTGAGCTGCAATCTTCCAGGCAACTGGTCCAAGGTTTGCAGCAAACCGAGCAAGACTTCTTGCATAAGCATGTTCTGACCGAATTCCAACAGGGATTAGCTGCTTTGACTCCCCATCTAGAATAGTAAGTATTGAGTCATTTCCATTCTCTAGTTGGTTAAATGGCCTGTAAGTAGCACGACAGTTTTCTTCCAACTGCAGTGGCCGCCTTCCATTTCTCCAAACCGGTTGCTTAAGAGCAGACACTGAATGTTCTTCGGCTTTCTCAGAATTGCTTTCAGCCAAGAATCCCATACCATCTAAATTTCCAAATAGATTTCCAGGCTTTTCAGCCTTCCATATCTTGGTGCTATCCTTTTTCTTCTTGATATGTCCTTCTATCTCTAGAGTTTGAGGAGTGGTAATTTCTTCCAATCCTTTACAAGATATGGGCGGATTCATTTCTTGACGCTCAATGTGATCTTTCACTTCTTGAACATTTTTCTTCTTGATATGTCCTTCTATCTTGATAGTTTGAGTGGTAGTTTTGACCAATGAATTACAAGACATGGTTGGATTCATTTCTTCTTTCTCGATGTGATCTTTCACTTCTTACACCTTTTTCTTCTTGATATGTCCTTCTATCTTGAGAGTTTGAGGAGTGGTAATTCTTGTCAATGCTTTACAAGATATGGTTTGATTCCTTTCTTCTTTCTCTGGGATGGGGTCCTGGTGTATATCCTCTTGTTTTGATGGTTCTTGATCCTTTTCTTCCTCCTCTTCATATTCTATGTAAAATAATTTCTTCTCAGCACACTTATGACCTTTAGTGCATTCGCTATCACAATTGTAACAAAGCCCTTTTTCTCTTTTTTCTTCCAATTGTTGTGGTGTAACCCTTGTAGGTTGTGGAAGGCTAGGAGAAACAATGCTTCCATATTTATAGTTGTGAGGGGTTATGCTTCCTGGTTTCCATAATTTTTCTTTCCACTATGTCACAAATCCCTTTTACTCTTTCCAATTGTTGTGGTGTTTCTCTAAAGAAGGTGTTGCTCTTTGTATCCTCTTAATGTGCTATCATTTCCTCCGTGAAAATTGACCACGTCACAAGTTGTTTACGAGAACAAAGCCCTTTATACCATAAAAATTGATCTGGTTCTAAATATGAAGATGCAATACATACCTTTTGTAACACTGAAACACCATGTAGATCAAAATATTGCTCCATCTGACGTATCCATTTTACCGGATCGTTGCCATCAAAGTTCCTCATCTTGCTTTTTCTTGATTTTAGGAGTACGATCTTGAAATGACTGTAACTCTGTACTTTCAAATCTTTAAGTTCTGAAATTACAACCTGTAGTAGCCCTCTGTATCCTCTTTCCAATTCCACTAGTCTGACCCCAATTGGATTCTCCAATGAAGAGTTATGTCAAATCTCCCACAATGACCCGATTATAGACCTTTTCAAAAGAGCGAACTTGTGTGAAGTTCCTCGAGTCACTGTTTCAGCCTTTGACTCTAAAAAATATATAAATGAAAACTACATTCCGTCCTCTTTCTGTACCTTCTTACGAAATTTCAATCCGATGCTCATAAAGAAAGTTATGACGATTTTCCCTAGGTCACCTATTTTGAGTGTAATTCAGGAGTCTGCAAAAAGACAAACTTCCTCAGATCATATCTCCGAAAATATCTCGCGAAAAGCTCTGAAATTCGGGCCCAAAGTTCAGCGCAAATTCTTCTCAAATGGGTTTTTTTTGCGACTTCTAAAACGTCCCAGAAAAAAAGTTATAGGGAAAATGCCACGATGACCTGTTTGGAGCAGCGAAACCCTAGAATCCAAAGCTCTGATACCAAATGTTATGAAACCAGCTCAAGAAAAGATAGAAAGATTGATCAACACCCTTAGAATTCAGCCTCTTCGAGGGGGCAACCTCCTTTACATTACATAAATGAACAATTCTTGGATGATACAAATGAAAAGACCTCCTTTCTATATATAGGAGTCTAAGGGGTCATAACATAACCAGAGCCGACATAACAATAATAATGTAAGGGCACAATAATAATAATAGTGGGCTTCTATGGGGCACAATAGTAACAATATGGGCACTACATGGGTACATCAATATAATAAGTGGTTTTTACTAATAACAATAAGGGGTGACACTATTAGTATAGGGGCCTAACACTGGGTTTCTGCCTACACCCTATATGTAGGTGTTCTATACATCATTAATTCATAACTATGACAATTTTGCTCATCATGACCCACCGATTGAAAGAAGTTACAGAAGAGTTGATGTGGTGTCTATATGAATTTCTGCAAAAAATGGCAATTATCTACCGCATGCTTTCCAGCTACCTAACATATAGCACACCATAGCACGGCCCTATACTTGGCCCTGTTGGAGCTTCCAGCCTCAAAGGCATTGGTCCCCCTGCTGCAACATAATTTTTGAAAACTGGATAGTGATCTTTGTCATGCCCCTGGCTTTTGCACTTCAAGTACCAAACTTCTTCATGCACCTCGAGTGGAGCTGTTCTTTCTTTCTTCAAATTGTACATTTATGGGCAAAGGTTCTGCAACTGCACATGAATCTGTTGAACCCCCTTATTATCATCTTGCATCAATTTCTCATGCAATCTCATCGCAATTTCCAGAGCTTCTGCCTGGGTCCCAATCTTTTGTTGTGATAGTGAAACCCTTAGATGAGGCAGGAGTGAAGCCAGAAACCATTCACGGTGCTGCCCATCAGTCAAATTCATGTTAGCCTCGTGGATCGTACAATTCAATATCTGAGCCAGATTCCATGGTGTCTCACCAGGCTTCATCATGATCTCTTTGAATCCCACAATTGATTGCGCTTCGGACTTAGGTCTCCTGAATTCCTTATTCAGTGCAATTTGGATATCTGTCAATGCGGACATCAGGTTATCAGTGCAGTACTTGATGTACCACATTAGCACGCGATCCTGCAAAGAACTAACCAACGTTTCTTTCTTCATTTAATCATTCGTGATACCTTGAGCTTCCTATACAGCCTTCACGACAAACCAAAATTGGTTCGGCTCTTCATTTCCCATGCCCTTGAACACATGTAGCTTTACTAAGTTCACCATATTGAATAGTGGTGGAGGTGCGGTGGTGTAGGTGAAGGTGTATGCGATGGAGGTGAAGATGGAGGCAGTGTGGGTGGATGGGGTATTCGCCGAACCCTTGCTTTATCAACTAAACCGCGCTCTACGGAGATGCCTGTGTTGCTTCCTCATCGTCACTCAGAGGAGACTCAATTAGTGAGCTATATTCAAGACCTGGTTTCCCCTTGTTCCTGAATGTCCTTCCACTTCTCATAGCCCCAAACATCAAGGTAGATGCATAACCCGCTTTTCACACAATAGAATCTTAATCCAGGTATTTAATGATTTTAAATACTAACCTCGTGGCCTTTTGAAGAAGTGGCACTCTACTTCACTATAACTTACCAAGGTATCGACTGTAAACTCTGTCATGAACCCTCCTATGACACGATCGAGCCAATGATCAACATCACACTTGATCTTATCTTCAGAAGCTTCTAATCTCTATACTAACTTTGGGGCCTAGACTATTGGGCCGTCAAGCCTCCACCTTCCTTGGTCATCTGCGAACTTCGCAATCCACTCATATAATTCGATCAGGAAGGAACAGAAGAAGGTCTCGTGTATCTCTATGCACAAGTATCTCTCCAACCACTGTTCTTTCATCAATCGCGAATTCCTGTTCTCTTACATCACAAATTCTTGAATCTTTCTATCCAACCAGTTTTCGATCTCCTTCTTAGTTGGATTCCAATGATGCGACATCACACATCTCGTTATGCATATCTTGGTATCATAAACAAAACCATTTGTTGCCTTGATGGGCCCTGACCCAAGTTCAGCATTAATTAGCCAAGCAAATCTCTACACTATTGGCCCTTTCGGCATCAATCCATGGAGTGCAGATTGAAGTCTCACCCGGATCAGTATGGAGGGATGCAGGAACTAAGTTTCCACACCCTGAGATATTTTTTATGTCGTTTTATACCCTAACCCTTCCTTCACGCAGACTTATAAACCCTTTAGGGCTTATCAATGTATTTCTTTTATTCGGCTTTGAAACCTTTGCAAAGGTCTCAGATCATCATACGCGGACCCTAATAGTCAATTCAGATGCTTACGCACCTCTGTAATTACTCTTACTTCTATGTCTACCCAAATTGGTAAAAGTATTGGTTAACTTCAACATGCATTATGATTATCTTCGCGTAAACAAATATTCTTACTTGCGTTCATATTACAAAGTAAAACACATAGATTCGCGCATCAATATAGAATTAAATCATAAACCAAGTATTCGATGTAACATAACCGCAAACATTCATAACAGAAGTAAAATAGCTCATACACAGATATCTCCCAAATAAATCTCTTTATTGATGGTTCAGATCTCCAGTACAAATTCTAACTTCCCTGCACACACACAATTCCTGGGGTCCGCATGCTCAGCTGTGAACTTCTACCCTAGGCCTCTGCGCACTCAGCTGCAGAGCCTCTCCCTACGCTAAGAATCATCACTCTTAGCTCTCACAGACCCATTACATTGATCAATTGACCCATTACATTACATTGATCAATTGCCCAAAAACTTACTAAGAACTGAACGACCTTAGACTCTTCTAAGACTCCTTTTTATACATTCCCATGGTCTACGGACCAAGGGTGGATCTCATCAAGCTAACACAAGCTTCCTAAACTAAGGGAAAAAACCCTTTTTGACTGTATACATCTTCGCGCTCTATGCCCATAAAATGTGGAGACTTTACCTTCTTTATACAAAACTTGGGCCTTTAGCCCCAAAACTTGGGCTTTTAACCCCTAAATTGACCCTACAGGACCCATTCCCAACACATTGTTTTTTCGAGTGTGTGTAAAGCTTAGAGAGGTTGCACAGCCTCCCTACCACCATGACGGGGAGGCATGCATTTTATGTAAAATTTGGTTGTGTTAATGTGAAAAGAATATGGGTTCTAGTTATTTTGTTTCTTTTACAGCACTATATTGGGTTTATTCTCAGCATTATGGGTGTGACGTAAGTTATTGGTTTTATGTTGTTGGTTTATCATTTGTTTTCCATGTCACGTACTTATTTCTGCAATGAGTTTTAATTTTGTTTTAGTTCTCTTGTTGACCCTCTATTACAGGTCGATTTGGGCACATCACTCCCGATGATCAGATTAGTGTAAATAGGGTCTATCAAACCCTAATTTAGTTGCTACATGCCCTAGACATGCCACCTCATTGAGTGATTTCATCCATGAGAGTTTCCTGACTTCAAACCCTCCTAAAGTGCTTCCTTGGGTCACCAGCGCACCCCTGGTCAGGGTTAAGTGCTCCACAGAGCAAGTAGCCCCATTCAAGGTTGCATTGCAGAGCACCTAAGCCCACTCAAGCCTACGTTGGGTGAGAATCCTTGAAATGTTCATTGGATCCTAAGTATATCCCTCCTTTCTAGAGCCTTCCAGAAGGAACCCAACTCCTATCCTATCAAGATGAGATCGACTTAGGATATCCTTGGACCATCTAATCCTCTATCCTCTCATCCCTTTGACATGGAAACTAATCATCCAATTATGGAAAACCATTCCATGCCATATTATTGACAAAACCACTTGCATTCATCTATAAATTGGCCTCCCATCATAGAGCTAAGGAGCTTGGATATTATAGAGAAATATTTTTGGTTTAGAGACTTGAAATCATTGTCAAAGTAATGTTATGTTGTTGGATTGATGATGTTATTGGTGTGATGAGGGCTTGGACTAAGTTGGATGAGTGGCACGAGATCGAACCACATTGGGTGTAACTTCTCCTTCTATCAATCAATAAAGTTGTTTGTTCCTTTTCCAATACTTTTATCTATATCTATGATGAATGTATGTTCAAATGTTGTCAATTCCATTTGCTTACAATAAATAGATCATGTGCTTTGATTGTTGTCATCTTCCGTTTATGTTAGCAGGTTCTAATTGAGTGAATTCAGTTTGAGATGGAGCGATGGGAGCAACTCAGAGGAGATCAAAGGAAGCGAAGGATCACAAGTAGGTTCTTTTATCTTATCTTTTTATTGTAGGAAAAGGTTAAACATTTTTACTTCAGTTGTTATAAGTGTAACTACCCACTTAGGTAAGATATACTTATCCATAGGTGTAAATTCTGTAAAACACCCTCCTAGACAAAGGGTAAGGAAATTCCACCAACAAATGCACCAGCTATGAACAAATTTATATTGGGTGAAATTTTCACCAGCAATTTACACCAATCAGGAACAACTTTGTTTCCCTCTCCATCCTAGTGGCAACTATGGTGGGGAGAATCCCAAGTGAACAAACTTTTGGTCGGAGAGGGGTTGTGGCCCTCGCCATCCTGGCAACTTCTAGAAGAACACAAAATATTTAGTTTCTTAGTTCAATATTTGTTTGGGTTTTTGGGGTATGGTGGTGTCCCACATCCTGGCACCAACACCTTGTAGAAGGTGGAAAATTTTTGATTAATGAATATTTGGGCCTTAATGATAGAGATTTCTTTTATTAGAGGTTCAACTCACTGAGTGGATGACCAGTCAAAACACACAACCCTCAGCATATATTTTGTTGGCTTTAGGAAGTTCGTGGTACCCAATGATGATTTCGGTGATGACTATGTTGCCACCAAATAAGACGTTGAGAAAACTATGGAAGGATTTAGTAGAGAGTTCATAAATCAGCGCTTAAAAAGCTTGGAGGTATTGTGGACGATGTCATGGACACTACTCCATCAGACCATGCAATGCCAATATGACATGGAGAGTTTGTCCACACCCAACACTGACCACATCGTAGGTTATTTTCTATTGGAAGTGTTAGCTTCTAACATATCATTGATTGCATGAACAAGTATTTTTGGAATCATGATATGATTTTGTCCATCTTGAACCCCTCCCGTTGCGGATGGACAAAGATCCTAACTGCTACGTAGGTATAGGGACAACTATCCCGCAAGACTACGCAAAGACTATGAGAAGGTCGATGAGTTAAAGAGGTAATCAAGCGATCAATCTATTTGTCGTAAAGTTCAATTATGACACAAGGAGGAGTACATGGAGCCACACAGAGTAAAAATGGTGTTGCGGAGTGGTAATGTGTGACAAGAGGAGTATTCACAAGGGTAGAGTAGTGTGCAGGAAGGTGGTGTGCAATGATAAGGGGAAGCAATATGAGTGGCAAGGTTGTGCCACAAAGTTATTCTCCAAAGGACCGCACAGGAATAGAGGAGGCATAGCAATGGAATGGTGTTGCATGGAACTTTGGCTCATCGTTGGTTCATTTATGCATTTTTGTCATTGGACATAGTTCTATGTAAAGGGCGTTGGTGTTTTGCAGATTTTGATTTTTATCATGCAGCATCTAGAGTTATGAGAGGTAATATTTGGTCATATTATGCTTTTGACTACTTAGGTGGGATGTAAGGGGATCAAATGGTTTTCCTTATTGAGGGTAGTCACAATGGTTGTAGAGGTCATGATGGAAAGTGTGGAGGTATATGTAGTAGAGAAATTGATAGGCCCATGAGAGAGTTAGATATTCCTATGTTTGTTGATTGCTACACCAAGACAAACCTATAGTGTACAACACGAAGGATCAAGGAATTCATTGTTTTTATTAGATAAAAAACTTTGCCAGGGGAGCTACAACTCAACCCAGAATATGTAGAACCCAGAAATATGTACATAAATATTTTAAATTTTAATTACAAACCTCATTTATTAGGTGTTTTGTTTATTGTTCTATGTTCTATTTTTTGGCATACAACAAACTCTTGTAGCACAGAAATTAAATATGGGTATATGGGCAATCTTCATTAAGACTCCCATGGGTACTATTAGTTGGACTTATGCAAACTAGTTGGCACACCACATTCCAAGTTTCCTAGAACAACAAAATATGCAGAAAGAGAGACTGAGTTTGGCAACCCGACTTCAACCCAGCAGAAACAAAGAACTCCAATAGCACCGACAGTGATAGAAGATAGAGTATCTAAGAAGATGTAGTGGACATGGACAGTGGACGAAGGGAGAGAAATAAAGAGATGAAAGCAAGCTACAGTATATAAAGTAGAGTTTAGAAGGAGAATGAGTGGGTTCTTCCGAGCGAAGGAGGTTGGGACACCCACAGAAGAAGGGAGGACATGGGGTCTTCCAAGCAGGAGGTTGGGATGCCCATGGATAGAGGAAGGAGTGAGCCAAGAGGGAGTGCAGAGTAGAGATAAAAGTAAGGAGAAGCCTGCAGTTCAACATTTAGAAGTGGTTTGGGATCGTGTAGTGATAGCACAAGTGAGCATGGATGTTCACTTTCAGCTGGCTCGGGATGAGCCAGGATTTGTGTTGGCGGCTTGTTGGAGCCCAAGTATGAACTTTGGTTAATTAGAATATTAAAGGTAGAATGTAAATGTAAAATATAATTGCAAATGTGAATCACATGTAAATGTCATTGAAATGGACATGTAATGAAATTTAAATTCCATGTAAGGTGCATTTTCCATGGAAGGAAATCATGTTAGGAGATATTTTTAGGAAAACATTAAAATATTCCCCTCTAGCTAATAGGGATAGGGATTATGTATGGGAGTTGAGTGAGGATTTGGGGCTGTCTTCGAAGACAGTGTTACATAGTTTTTGGAGTGTATGTAAATGTTGGAGAGGTTGCGCAACCTCCCTTCCATCATGGCAAGGCGGCGTAAATTTTATGTAAATTATGGTTGTGTTAATGTGAAAATACTACAGATTCTAGTTATTTTTTGTGTTTACAGCATTTTGTTGTGTTTATTTTCAGTGGTATGGGTGTGATGTAAGTTACGGGTTTTATGTTCTTGGTTTATAATTCATTGTCCATGTTGTGTACTTATTTTTGGAATGATTTTTAAGCTTGTTTTAGTTTCTCTTGTTGGCCCTCCTAGCTAGAGGGTAAGGGAATTTCACCAACAAATGCACTAGGCAGGAACAAATTTCTATTGGGTGAAAATTTTTCCAACATAATGCATCATTCAACCTAGACAAAGCACTTGATCTTCACTAGTGATGATGATTATTAAAAAGGATGGCTCATGGCATATGTTTCCAGATTATAGACAACTGAACAAAATGACAATCAAAGATAAGTTTCCTATTCATGTCATTAATGAATTATTAGATGAATTGCAAGGAACAATTTTCTTTAGTAATTTGGATCTTTGTTCTAGATATCATCAAGTCAGAATGAGGCAACAAGGCATTCCCAAAATAGTCTTTACAACACATGAAGATCATTATTAGTTTTTGGTTATGCCATTTGGACTTACAAATGCACCTTCAACATTTCAAATATTGATGAATTATATTTTCAAAATATTCCTTAGAAAATGTGTTGGTATTTTTCTATGACACACTAATCGATAGAAAATCTTGGGAAGAGCATGTACAACATGTTAACAGGGTCTTAATAATATTAGAAGGGAAACAAATATATGCAAATCCTTCCAAGTGTGCCTTTGGGGTTCATGAAGTGGAATATTTGGGTCATAATTTATCACGTGAGGGTATCAAGGTGGATCATAACAAAATCAAAGCTATGAAGGAATGGCCAATCCCAAATACCTTGAAGAAAATCAAAGGATTCTTAGGATTGATAAGATATTACTGCAAATTTGTCAAGATTTATGGTCAAATAGCAGCACCTCTAACAAAATTATTGAAGAATAATTTTCTTGGACTAAAGAAAAACCAAATATTTTGAAGAATTTAAAGAGGTGATGTATATAACTCTTGTATTGGCAACATCTAACTTCACAAAAACCTTCATTATAGAGTGTGATGCCTCAAGCCATGGCATTGGTGTAGTTTTGATGCAAGTAGAAAGGCCCCTTTCCTTTGAAAGTCGTGAACTTAAAGGAAAGAACTTACTCTAAACCATCTATGAAAAATAAAAAACAGTCATACTACATGCAATCAAGAAATGACATTTATAACTAATAGGATGACACTTCAATGTAAAAGCAAATCACGATAGTCTGAACTAGTTATTGGAGAAAATATTATCTTTGAAAGAGAAATAGAACATGTCACAAATATGTTGGGTTATGACTTTGACATTATCTACGAAAAAGGAAAACAAAATATTGTGTTAAATGCACTTCAAGGAAAGAGGAAAATGAAAGTTGTTTATTATATGTTATTTCTATTCCACAATCTGACTTGGTGGAAAAAGCAAGGATAGAATGTGAGAAAGAAGAGAAGATATGCAAGATCATTCAATAACTACAAGAGGAACTCGATGGAGTAGAATAATTTATGTGGGAAAATGATTTGTTATAGTATCAAGATAGCTTATACCAATGTAAGAATTCTCAACTCAAAGAAAAACATCCTATCATAATTACACACTTCTCCTATAGGAGGGCATTCAAGGCTTTTGAAGAAATACCATAGGATCAAGAAATATTTTTTTGGTAAGGTCTTAAAGTATATGTGTAAAAGTTTGTGGAAAAATGTGTGGTATGCCGACAAAATAAGGGAGAGACAATAAATACCCCCGGGATCCTTTAGCCATCGGTCATACCATGAAAGCGTTGGGAAGAAATTTCAATGGATTTTATTACACACATACCTAGATTTGAAGGAAAGAGTGTAATTATGGTAGTGGTAGATCGAATGACAAATAATGCCCATTTTTTCTTTCTCGTCATTTTAAAGCAAGTATAGTGGCAAAATCTTTCACAAAATAGTCCAAAAGCTACATGGAATACCAAAGATTGTTGTAAGTCATAGAGATTCAATTTTCACTAGAAATTTTTGGACTAAATTATTTTCTTGTTTGGGTACTCAATTGACTCACATCTCATCTTACCATTCTCAATGTAATGGCAAAACTGAGATTGTGAATAAATGTTTAGAAGGATATATATGTTTCTTTGCATATAATAAACAGACACAATGGTTCAAATGGTTTCTCTTGGAAAAATGGTGGTACAACACATCCTTCCATACCTCATCAAAAATGTCATCATTTATGGCACTTATGGATTTCATCATCCATCAATCACATCACCCTTGAAAGGGAATATAAAGACTTTAGTTAGGTAGTGGAGGTATATGGTATGGTCAACAAGAAGTTCTCAAACTATTGAAGGACGACTTGGTTGTGGAACAAAATACGATGAAGCAATAAGTAGATCAACATTGGAATGAAAGAGAAATTGAAGTGGGGGATTGGGTATTTGTGTGACTACAACCATATAAACATATGCCCCTCAAGAAAAAAAAGAAGGACAATAAATTAGCACCGAGGTATTATGGCCTCTATATGGTGTTGCAATTGATTGGAAGTATGGCTTACAAATTGTACTTTCCTCCATATTCATTATATGTACATCCAGTATTCCATGTTTCTCGGGGATGAGCTCCAGTATTGCAGCAAGGATATTGCAACTTCTAGGGATACCAACTTTACTTCATCAACCCAGGGTTCATACAAACTTGGAGGTGACAATGTTGTATACATAGTAGATGCAATGGTCTACTCTTGTCACTTTTCAACTGGGGCGATAGACCACTTGGGTTTTTCAAACTGGCCTTCTATTGACTAGAAGGGGTTTGAGTACCAAATAGCAAATGGAAAACTATTCTTAATTTAGAAAGGAAGTGTTGCCTACTCTAGGAAATGAAAGTGTTGAATTGGAAAGTGCTATAAAGTGACATGAAATTATATAGCTAGGAATCTACACATGCTACTTGCAAAAGAGACCTAACTTAACCTTTCATATAACATCTAGTGATCTGGAGTAAATAAGCATGGAAAATATCCTAAACCTATTGTGACTGCTGCATGCATGTACTGACTAGAAATTGCATAAAATCCTTTTTTATTTTCAATTTTATGAATGCAAATGCTAGTTGAACCAATTTGATCTTTGGCAGGGGAGACAGGTATGGAGAAACAAGTCCAAAATGATGTTGAGGGTATGGAAGCCAATTGGAGGCCTAACCTAAGCTCAAATGACCATTTCTGTTGAATCCAGGCTTAAAATAGGCTGCTACATGGTTTCTTGTAGTACTATAGGATGTCCTATTTCTACTACAGGATGCCCTATTTTACTACTGGAAACTGGCCAAAAGCTATAGGGAGGTAGGAAAGGTAGAATAAAGTGTGGTAAAAGTGTCTAATTGGGGAATAAGTTACAGAGGAGGTGCACACTACCCAAGGCTCAACCCAAGTCTTCAATATGGTTGGACTTGCTCAAGGAAGATGTCCACTTTGCTACAAAACAAAAATTCGAATTAGGGTTTGGTGGACTTTGGCAGTGTAGGTGTAGAAGACTTGGATGAGGTTGGTGAGATGAGGTCTCCTTGCAGATCAAAAACTCCTGCAACAACATACATTATTTTCTTCATTTATGCACAACTTCATTTCTATATGGAAAAGATGAGTTGAATTTAGGAAAAATGAAGTTATTAATGGCTAATGGCTAAGTCTATGAATGGAAGTGCTTATAAATCATAAAAAACTCAAGAAACCAAAATGATAATTGCAGGTACTTCTAAGTAATTAAGAAACATTGATCTATGCAACAAGAAATCCTAAGTTATGTAGTGATCAAACAATAAATTTCTTTTTGGGCTACGAGAATGGAACCCTCAAACCATGATCCCATAAGGTTGATGAGGTAAAGGCCACTACCACAAGATTTTCTAAAGTATTTACTTTCATTATTGTACCACTGATCTATTTGTTCACAAATGGAAGCAAACTAAGTAATCATCCAAATACTTGCAGATTAAATAAACAGAAATCACTTTAGCAACTAACTAGGAATGTAATCTAAGCATACATATACAAAAGAGGAACCTCTACTACTAGGGTTGGGCCCTAATCTAAGAGCTTCAGCTCTCTGAGTCAACTCAGTGCTGGATCAAGGGAATGCTTCTCATTCTCATCAAAATGTCAAAAAAACATAAGAGTAATCATTCACAATGTCTTAGCTCGAAAATGCCTCTTGGCTACAAAAAAAAAAAAAAAAATTGAATCCTAATGAGGCCCTGGGCCTTCTTATTTATACAACTAAAGCTACCAACAGATTCCTTAAAATTAGGGAGGCTCCGCTCCCAAACTCGAGATTAACGTATCTTCAACTATCATTGGCTTGGCTGCCAATGACCTTGGTGGGCTTGGCTACTTGTAACTCCGAGTTGATGAGATCTGGTGGAGGAATCTTCGAGTGGTTGAGAATTTAAGGAGGGAGGTCCAATCTCCTAAAATCCCTCTTTCTTGTCTAATTCGAGTTCCTACACTTAAATTAGCCAAAAATACCTCCAAATCTCGTAATTAATGCACATTAGTCCACATGACATAACATCTCATATTTACTCTTCTCACTAAGAAAAATATAATAAAATATGTAAATAAATGTGAGAGATTTTAATTTTAATAAGCTGGAGAGTGGAATTAAGGTCCATATAATTTACCTATTGATGAGCCTCATCATCACCCCCCTACTGAGAGTGTTTCTCATCCTTTGAGCAACTTAATTTATGTCCATGTCTTTCATTTCTCTTGTGGCCTCTCTGACATCCCAGGCTTCTGTTGATGTACTCTCCTCTTGTGGATAAAATCCTTCATGCCTCTCTATTTCCTCCCACTGCTTTCTTTCCTCTTCTTCCTTTCTTCCTTCTAACATACCCAAGAGAAATGGTGGACTGAGTTTCAAACCAATCCATTTGATTTTGAGTCTTTGTAGTGCCTTCTTATATAGTGGGGTCCTTTCTAGTGCATCTCTCATTCTTTCAGGGGAATGATACTTCCTGATCCTTAGGTTGTATGGTAGGGTGCCCCATCTCCTCTACTATGCTTGCTGGCTTTTATCCGCTAGCAATATCAAGGTGTCTTCAAAATTAGTGATTCCTTGGCCTTGTGTAGCTAGGTATCTTGGTGCAAGTTGGGGATCATTGGCTATGATGTTAGGGGTGCTAATGATAGCCATGGAATTGATCTATTCTGATTTGATGTAAAGGAGCTCTTTTTCTTCTCTTTCCAACACCCTCTTTACCTCCTTAGCCCTGGCCTCCTCATGACTCATCCATGATGCAAGGGCCATTAGTTGTAAATCCCCCATCTTTGCATTGGGGTCCCACACATTCAAGTTTGTTAATGCCAAGTTGTGTAAGTAGAATTGATATATCTTGGCCTTATCCTCCATGGTGCTTTGGTCACAAAGCATAATGAACTACCTATAGTCTTGGAAAGGCATAGTCCCTCATTATGCTAGGGTCTTTATCTGAAATTACAGCCATTGATATTTTAGGTACAAGGCATATGACTTTGGTGGCATCCTGCATTGGAGTGCCTCCATAGAGAGGCTTTCCATAGTGGTGAATTGGCTCTCTTTTTCCTATACCTACCTCCTCATCCATGTGTTTTCAGCCTCTAGTTGAGATTTCATAACTCTTTCCCTATGTCTTATCCTACTCAACTCTCTTCCAATCTCCAGTAGCTTCTCTTCCATATGGACCACATCCTCTACATTCTTTGATTTCGAAATTTTCATCCAGCGATGTTTCCTTGCTCCCTCCTTCACAAGCTCAAATAAGAGAGAGAAGGAAAATTTTTGTGGTATTACTCTACCTCCCTCAATGAATCTATAATAGGAGCTTAGATTGGGCTATGGGCTAGGTTCCTGTAGCTTTTGGGATTCTCCCTTTAATGTCTTTGGAGCATCTTCCTCCTCATGTACTTGTGTTGTTGCTTCCTTTCCTTTCCTTTGCCCTTGTTTTCCTTGCTTTTGCTTTTTCTATGTTTCTTGTAGTGCTGACAAAGTTTCCAGTAGGATTGTTTGTTTTTCCTATAGGAGGTTTTTTCCTTTCTGAAATGGGGTCAAAGGTTCTTTGATTTGTTTTGTTGAGGTTGACTTGGTAATAGGCCTCCTAACATAGGTGATTGGCGACTTTGGGGAAGCCTATTTAGATGTGCCCTCTTCACCTTTCATTTCTGGGGAGACTGGCTTTTCTTGTCCTTTTGGTGAGTCTTTAATGATGATAGAAGTTTTAGTAGGTGTCTTTGGTCTCCCCTGTTTGATCCTAGTGCTCCTCCTTGTTTTGAAATATAGTGGAGTCTACATCTACCTTTTTCTTGTTGACTTTATGGGTGTGCTTAGGGCAATCAAGGTAGTAGTCGCTTCCTTCTCTATGGGTTTAGGAGACACTTGGAGATTCCTTCCCTTCCTTGGTATTTTTTTCAGGGCTTGCCTCATCCTTTTGTTCTTCTTCCCTATTGTTCTCTTCTCCTTCCTATTCTTCTTCAGGTTCTTCCTCTTCTTCTTCAAGATCTTCCTCTTATTCTTCAGGTTCTTCCTCTTCGTCAAGTTCTTCTTCTTCATCCTCACCACTAGAGGTTGGGTCCCTATCATATTCAATTGCTTCAATTACAGCCTCCCTATCCATGTCCCTAAATTTGGACCATATAATAGGGACTCTTAATTGGCTCAAATCATCTTCTAGAATGAGCTTGATTAGTTCATGATGTGCTAGCTGTTAATATTTTCCTTCTTGTACCTTTATGCTCATGTATATTATTGATTGCAACAAGAATTAGGGCACACTAAGTCTTATGTTAAGGGGTAACTCTTCTCCAAATCTCAGCTCATGGAGGAGTCTAAATTGGTAACCATACACTATACTGGGCCTTCCTTCACAATAAATATACTTGAGAATGTGATAGCTTATTTCATCCCAAGGATAGGGAAGGCTCTCCCTTCCAATCCCATTTTTGTCCTCAATGGGCTCTTCATATCTCAAGAAAAAGTTCTTCTTAGCATAAGTGTTTCTATATTTCTCCTCCTTTCCCCATTGCATGCCTAGAGGAAGTGTAGTGATTCTACTAATGATTTCAGGGGTAATTGTTACTAACAATCCTCTCACCACAGAAGTAGTACTGACTCTATCCTGAGTTGTGAGTGACATGGAAAATTCCCAAGCTACATTATCATCATATCCGCTAGCAGCTCGAACAAACCTAACCATTGATTCCTTCTAAATATCTCTACCATAAGGGGATGGAGGTGTATTCTAGATGTCCCTGTGGGCTCCCTTATATTGAAACCTCCTGTCATTTTCTCCTCTCTGACAAGTTGACTGTAGGTAGTTTTGGTGGCCTAGCTCTAGAGGTTTTCAAGGTGACTATGGGTTTAGAATTTAAGAGGGTGACTACAATTCTCTCTTTATCCCCACACAATTATGTCTATCCCCAGGCACACTCTAATTACTAGAAAAAATGAAGATTTCTTTTTATTTTTCTCTTTCCTAGCTATCAAGTCAAAAGACAGAGGATATGGGCAACCTACCTTTCACTTTGATGCCCTGGGTGAGGAGAATTTCTGAATAGTTGGGCCCTAGGCACCCCCTTGCAAAGTTTTTTAACAATTCCCATTATTTCTTGTAGTTCTTAGTGTTTCCTCTAGGTGTTCCTTGTAGGATGACCAAAACTCCAGTTTCTTCTTTGATGGCTCTTCTAGGTGGTCCCAGTTCTCTAAATCTTGAAATGAACAATGTGTGCATGAAAGTTAGGAATATTTGTTATTTATGGTTGAGTCCTTGGAGCGTTGTGCTAGCAGGCAGTGTACATTATTTCCCCTTTTGGACGATTGGCCCACCATTAGTTATCATGCAGCATTTCCTCATAATCATCACCAACTCCTATACAACTTAACTCGACCACATTTTCAACTTATTTGCTTTGATGTGACCTTGCCACATGGCTTTTTGACTAGGAGTTTACCTTTTTTTTTCGAGCTAAGGGTGGCCAAGTTAATTTTCGACCTTCAGCTTTTAAAATCAACTTTTTCATATTCCTACACTATTAGCATATTCATACTTAGGAAGGAGTGTAGATGAGGTGACATAGTTGTGCCTTCATTCGCTTGGTCAATACATGCTGGAGGGCGGCTCTATTGTGCTTCTTCTTGTTCAAGTACGTGTTTTCCTTGGCTCTTGTTTTGTTGATGTCACCCAGCTGATATGTTTGTCTTCTTTGTTGTACTGGTGAGCATGTGCTTGGCCTCTTCTGTTGCTGCTGAGCTCTGGATAGGTGCCATAGTTCCTGCAAGGGTGCTGATACCCTTTCTCTGCATAGATGCTGAAGAACGAGGCATGGAGATTGTTATTGTCATAATGCTAGTTGCCACAGGGTTTCTTGTAGTACACAAGAAATCCTGTAGTCGCCTCTTTCATAACTTTTTATGTTTTTTTTTCACTTGGAGGAGGAATAGGTGATGAGGTAGGAGTGGAAGGGGTGGAAATGGGGGAGATGGAGTGGTAGGTGAGTGAGGCCATTGATGGTATGGCCGTTGGAATTTTTGTGTTTTTTCTTCCTTATATATATATATATATATATATATATCTTTCATTTTTAGTGATTTTTGATGGACACAAAGGGTGGAATTGTCATTAATTGGTGTTGGATTAGATGTGGTGAAGTGAATGATCTCCTCTTTCAACCTAGAATAGGAGTGTATCATCATTTCTCAATCAGAATTCCACTCCTATAAAGTTTCACGACATCCTGTAGTACTATAGGAAACCCTGTAGAAGTTAGGAAATTGCATGTAAACTAGTTTTTGATGCTTGGAAATGAGGATGGATGTTGGAGACATGGTAGGCATGGAAGATATGAAGTGAATGAAGGAAGAATGGGGTGTTTCTTGGCTTGCTTCCCTCTGAACTTGGTGTTCTTTGTTGCCTTGAAAACCTACAAAAATCACAGAATTTTATTAGTGTACAGGTTTGAGGTCCCTGCCATAGCATTTTGTTTTTTTTGTTTTTTCTTTTTTCATTTTTCTTTTTTTTGAGAGAGAGACACACAGGTCACCTCACAGGAGGTTTTCAACCTGTTTGCCTGCCCTAGACGCCTTAAGGGAGGTTTTCACCCAGGGATCTTTTATTTTCCTTTTTTCACTCTTGGGATGCCTCAAGGAGGTTTTCAACCCAAAAGTTGGCCGCAGATGCCTAATGGAGGTTTTCACCTAAGTCCCTTATTGTTTTTTTTTCTTTTTTTTTCATTTTTTTATTCAAAAATAAAACAGACGTCAAGAACTTGGTGAGTTGGAATTCGATACATTTCCAATAACATTCATTTCCATACTGATAGTACTAATAAACTCTTCCTTTGACAAAGGTCTTTTGTAGGCTTTCAATCTGTACCCATTGACAAGAAACAGGATACCTTCTTCATCAATGGTTCTTATCTCAACAACCCCATTGTCATGGCAATTTTTTGTTATAAAATTATATATAATGGAGCAATGGAACACATAAAACATTGTAGAAATATAAACACATAAAACAAGAGAGACACACATATACGTGGTTCACCTAGTTGGGCTACATCCACGGAGAAACAACCAGTCCTTCCTTTTATATTATCCAGCAAACTGAAGAGATACAACCTACAGCAGGTCTGCTGTAACACCCTCTTTGCTCTCAATCTCCTCTCTCTTCCTCACTCAGAATATAGATATTCATAGACGCAATAAAATTCCCTCATATATAGTAAGGGGTTGCCTTCTAGGGCAAAAAACCCTAAATTAAACATAACTTCTACCATCAGATCATCTGCCTAATGAACAACCCAGATTGACTAGAAATTACTAGACTTTTACAAGGCAATTTTACATCTCTTTTTACCTTTAGGGGCGCTGGCCCCCGGACCCCCCAGCTGGTGGGGATTAGCCCCCGTGGGGGGACAAGTCCCCCCCACACCCCCCGCCCCAGCATGGACGGGTGTACAGTCTTCCTGGGGTATACATCTGGCTGAAACCTTTGAATACAAAGATAATCAAGCTCCACACCCAACAATCTCCCACTTGGAGACTGATTATAGCAACTCCATCGCTACTTCATTTGCTAGACAATAACTCCACTTTGGACCTGGCTATTTCTCATCCTCTTCATCATACTTGAAGACCAATTGAAACTGAGAATATTCTCAGTTTCTCCTTGGTTAAAACTTTTGTTAACATATCTGTAGGATTTTAGCTAGTGTGTATTAGAAAATTATATATTACGAAGCAATGGAACACATAAAATATTATAGAAATATAAACACATAAAACAAGAGAGACACAGATATACATGGTTCACCCAGTTTGGGTTACGTCCACCCTGAATAGCCAGTCCTTCCTTTCTATTATCCAACAAAATGAAGAGACACAACCTACAACAGATCCATTGTAATATCCTCTATTTTCTCTCACAGTCTCACCTCTTTGTTTCTCGCTCAGAGAATACACATCTATTACACAAACTAAAATACAATGCCCTCATACAAAGAGATGGGTTTCCTTCTAGGGAAAAAATCCCTAAACCAAACATAAGTTCTACCGTCAAAACATCTGCCTAATGAACGGCCTAGATTGACTAGAAATTAATATACTTTTACAAAGCAATTTTACATCTGTTTTTAGCTTCAGGGGCGCTACCCCCGAAACCCCTGCCGGGGGACCGCTGGCCCTCGAACCCCCCAGCGTGGACGGGTGTACAAACTTCCTAGTGTATACATCCAGCTGAAACAAAGACCTCTGAACAATCATGCTCCACAGCCAACAATCTCCCACTTGGAGAATGATTGTAGCAACTCCATCATTGCTTCATTTGCTAGACAATGACTCCTCTTTGGACCTAGTTGTTTCTCATCTTCATCATCATCCGTGAAGACCAATTGAAACTAAGCATATTCTTAGTTTCTCCCTGGTTACAACTTTTGTTAGCATATCTGCAAGACTCTGGCTAGTGTGTATCTTTTCCAGCTTCAACTCTCCATCTTCCAATACTAATCATATGAAATGGTACTTGAGCTATATGTGTTTAGTCCTGGAATGAAAATTTGAGTTCTTTGCAATATGAATGGCACTTTGGATATCACTATATAACGTGCCCATATCATGCTCCTTACCCAATTCACCCATAAACATTTGTAACCAAATCATTTCTTTACTAACCTCCGTAGCAGCAACATACTCTGCTTTTGTTGTTGAAAGTGCAACAACACTATGGATTTTTGAAACCCAACTGACAGTTGTTCCACCTACAGTAAATACATATCTTGTAGTGCTTCTCCTGTTATCTCTGTCACCTGCCATATCTGCATCAACATATCCCTGTAGAGAAATGTTTGAACCACCAAAGCATAATTCTTGATTTGCAGTACCTTTCAAATATCTGAGAATCCATTTCACTTCCATCCAATGTTCCTTTCCTGGATTGTTCATGTACCTACTTACAACTCCCACTGCATGTGCAATATCAGGCCTTGTGCAAACCATTACATACATTAAGCTTCCAACTGCTGATGCATATGGAACTTTAAACATATAATCCATGTCTTCTTGGGTCTTTGGGCACATTTCCTTACTAAGTTTGAAATGGCTAGCAAAAGGTGTACTAACTGGTTTTGCATTGTGCATATTAAATCTTTTCAATGTTAGGATATTCCGACACATAGGAATAGTTAAGTATAACTTGGTCTAGTATAGAGTTAGGTAAAGTGTGTTTCTTTACTATGTACATTTGTAACTTACAATCTGACGGTCACGATATGTAGTGATCCGATGGTTCA
>APFE031452794.1:30344-92149 GCA_000404065.3 Pinus taeda
TACCAAATCTCATAATGCATACGCTACTTTACTATATCAAAACCGTGTGTATACGCGCTTTCACCTCATACAACCCGCATACAGATCTAAAGATAATTACTTGTACCTTCGTTGTTATATCAACCCAATCCAAGTAGCACAAACAGATAACCAGCAATACTAGATCTTCACACTTCGTCAGACATTCATTCCTTGCTTCCCTTTTTGCCTAATGATCTTCTCCTTATATAGGTTAGGCTTCTCTCAATACCATGGTCCAAAACCATGTAGAAACAATACCATGAACCAAATACTTAGGGTCGTCACTTTGGACCAAATACTATGGACCAAATACCACAGACCAAAACCATGATTTCCAACATGTACGCTCCTTTACTTCTATTAACCCGCGTGTATACGTGTACGCTCCTTCGTCTCCGCTAACCCGCGTATATACGCACTTTCTTCACGGTCAACCTGCGTATATCTCTCTATTTACCTGCTGCACTATGATCTGTCCTCTGAGTGAGTTGCCATCACTTGTATCATTCCTCTAAGTGAGTTCCCATCAAGGACAACACTTGAATCATAATGCCAACAATCTCCCCCTTTGGACTTGATGGCAACAACCACACCAAGTCACTCTCCCCCTTTGTCATCAAGGGCAAAGGGCGGACCAAGATATTCTCTTCTTTGATCTCCATCTGTTGTCTATACACCCCCTGTGTATCAGCTGACATCTCTGATTCAGCTCCCCCTTTGTATGTGCCGAGATTTACCAAGCTATCCATGCTCTCCCTGAGCACATGCACGATCTGCACAAGCATGCCATGACTCTATACATACATCGTATGATAGTTATCAGCAACTATCATACACCATATGATCTACACTCTTGCAATATCATTCTTTTGATCGACCAACAGGATGTATCATTTAGCTACATAAGCATCATCACCAACTTCTAATCATAATGCTAGCAATGCATTGTTTGAAGTATATGCTCCCCCTGAGCTAGAACCAACCATCTCTTATCATGACCGAACCTTTCCCTGAGTCTGTTCTGCTGCCCTTTCTTCTGATCTCCATATACGCGACTCTGCAGCCTCTAACTCGCGTATATACGCGACTTAACTTTATTATATCAGCGTATGCAAGATGGAATATTGAATTTCTTCACTTCAGTATCCCCTGTGTCTGTTATGTCAGCTAACTGAGTTATGTCACACCTTTCTGTCTCTAATTATGTCTTCTGAAACTATGATGATGTATGGTTCTCTTGTTTTGAACTTTGAAATTTACTCTTGCATTCCCTTGCTTTATGTCCAAGTTTTTTGCATGAATAACATCTTACATATTTCATGTTCCTTCTATTGCAATCAATTGCTTTGTGTCCATATGCATTTTAGGCAAAGCAATATCCTCTGAAGTACCTGGGATGTGATGATCTTTTGTGATGGTCTTGAACCATTCTACTTCTACATCTGGCTGCAACATGTCCAAGATTATGACATACATAGCATTCAACATTATTCAGTGGGGGAGTAAAAGATTTCCTTTGAAGAATCTCGTTCCTTGATTGTTGATGGGAATGACCTCTCAACTCCTTGTTGATCATTTTAGATTTCTCTTTGGAGTTCCTTGCCTCACCTTGTGAACTAGATTCACCTTCAACAGATTCATGAAAGCCAAGACCGGTCTTGATACTAGGGGATCTTTGACTACCAAGAATGTCATCCAAAATCTTAATACTATCTTGAAATCGCAACAATTTATCCTTTTCTTCTAATTTACCTTTTAAGATATTTACCTCAACCTGATGTTGTTCTTCCTTTTTCAGATATTGTTTCCTTAGGTATTCTTCAGCTTTTCTTCCTTCTTCCACTTGTTGCTTCAATTTGATCACTTCATGTTCAAGAGCTTCTATGTTCTTCTCCTTTGATTTTTCAAGATCTTCTTTTAGAGAGAAGATATTTGATTCAAGACTCTGAATAGTTATGCTCTGATCTTTTACTATATCCTGGAGTTTCTCCCTTACCCTGGTTATTGTCTCCAATTGTTCATTTAATTTGGTAACTTCTTCAGTTCCTGCATTCTTCTTATCATATGCCATGAGACTAGACTTCTAATGTCTTCACTACCATTGAATGAGTCATTACTTTTAACATGGGTATAATAGCTTCTATTACCTTCTTCTGACATCTTTCCTTTGTTATGAGGGCATCTAGCAAAATAGTGACCAACTCTACCACATGAAAATCATTTGAAAGGTAGCTTACCTTTGAATCGTCCAGTTCCCCATTCAAGATTCTTGACAAAATTTACCTCTTCTTCTTCCTCTGACATGTATCCTGATGCTTCGAATGCAGCTTCTGATGGTCCCTCTTTTCGCATCTCAAAAGCAGTTAAGATTCCGTGAAGCTGTGACATGGTGAGTTTCTGCACATTCTCCTTTTCTTCTATGGCAGACACTTTGGAATCAAATTTAGCAGACAGGGATCTCAAAAGCTTTTCAACTAATATAACTTCCTTAAATTCTTCACCCAAATGACTCATACAATTTACAATCTCATCCATAGGCAAGAAGTAATTAGATATGCTTTCATTACTATGCATCTTAAGATTTTCATACCGGATTATAAGAGTTTGAAGCTTTGCTCTTTTTACCTGTTCATCTCCTTCGTAGCTTAGAATTATTTTGTCCCATATTTCCTTAGCTGATTTTTAATGCATGATCTTCATAAATTCTGATTGTGTCAAACTTCCCAATAAGACAGTAACAGCTTTGGCATTGAGCTCATATTGCTTTTTCTCGGCTGCATCTGTAGGAACTGCTGATGGGAAATTGTATCCACTTTCTATGATTCCCCAAACTTCTGCTCCAAGTGATTGTAGATATGTTGTGGTTCTTATCTTCTAGTGGGTAAAGTTGCTCCTGTCAAAGACTGGTGGCCTCATATGTGCCTCTTTTTCTGGATTAGCCATTTCGATGGATCTTTTTCTTCAAGCGATCAAGCTTCTTCAAAAGGACCTGCTCCGATACCAATTGTTGGAAATAATACTGAGAGGGGGGGGTGAATCAGTATTATCAAATCAGTAAAACTTTTTCATCTTCACACTCATATTCACATACACAACTTCAGTTAAGGATATACGCGTATATACATGACTGTATTAAATGAAACAAGCGTATATGCAGCAATCTTAAGATTCAGTTAGCTTATCTTCAGTAAATGCATCAGAACATTATTAACCACATTAACAGTAAACAAGTGTAGTAAAACAATACAGATCATCATACATAAGAGCACACATGAACACCATGATATAAGGTGGAAACCGAATGTGGGTGAAAACCACCTGATGTAATTCGTCTCTTTCTTCCTTTAATAAGAAACTTCTTTTACAATGTACTGGTGCAGTCCTTTACCAGTACACAGGCTACAACCTGCAGAGGGTTACAACCCTCTCTCGTTTTCCAGTTACTTCTGGAAGGGAGCTACAACCCCCTTATCTCTTGTACTAGCGGATATACTAGTACGTAGGTGCTAACCTACAGAAGGTTGCAACCTGCTTTTCTTCAGGGACCATGTTTCATCAATTTTCAGACTGGATCCATAAGTACAAAAGAATCACTGCTGCAATACAATCATCCACTTATACTTGCATCATAAATCTCTAAATCACCCAAAACTGAATCAGTGAAACCCTGTCATCAAAAACACAGAACGCAAACCAGAGCCCAGAACTCTGCAACAACTAGTAGAATCAACAGCACCCTGAAATACCAAATCTCATAATGCATACGCCACTTTACTATACCAAAACTGCGTGTATATGCGCTTTCACCTCATACAACCCGTGTACAGATCTAAAGATAATTACTTGTACCTTCGCTGTTATATCAACCCAATCCAAGCAGCACAAACCGATAACCAGCAATACTAGATCTTCGCACTTCGTCAGACATTCATTCCCTGCTCACTCTTGCACACTTCTTGGCCTAATGATCTTCTCCTTATATAGGTTAGGCTTCTCTCAATACCATGGTCCAAAACCATGTAGAAACAATACCATGAACCCAATACATGGGGTCGTCACTTTGGACCAAATACTATGGACCAAATACCACGGACCAAAACCATGATTTCCAACATGTACGCGCCTTTACTCTTATTAACCCGTGTGTATATGCGTACGCCCATTCTGCTTCGCTAACCCGCGTATATACGCCCTTTCTTCACGGTCAACCTGCGTATATCTCTCTGTTTACCTGCTGCACTATGATCTATCCTCTGAGTGAGTTGCCATCACCTGTATCATTCCTTTGAGTGAGTTTCCATCAAGGACAACACCTGAATCATAATGCCAACAATCTCCCCCTTTGGACTTGATGGCAACCACCACACCAAGTCGCTCTCCCCCTTTGACATCAAGGGAAAGGGCGGACCAAGATATTCTCTTCCTTTGTATACCTTCTGCTGTCCATACTCCCCCTGAGTACCTACTGAAATCTCTAAATGAGCTCCCCCTTTGTATATGCCAAGATGTATCAATCCATTCATGCTCCCCCTGAGCAAATGAAAGATTTAGGACCTGCACTTCATTCAAAATCATGACTATCATTCATCATATATGATCTGCACCATAAGCATCAGCGTCTAAACCTGCAATACCATTCCTTTGATCGACCAACAGGATGTATCATTTAGCTACATAAGCATCATCACCAACTTCTAAATACAATGCCAACAATGCACTGTTTGAAGTATATTCTCCCCCTGAGCCAGTGCCAACCATCTCTTATCATGACCGAACCTTTCCCTGAGTCTGTTCTGCTGCCCTTTCTCCTGATATCCATATACACGACTCTGCAGCCTATAACTCGCGTATATACATGACTTATCTTCATTATATCAGCGTATGCAAGATGGAATACTGAATTTCTTCACTTTCAGTATCCCCTGTGTCTGTTATGTCAGCTAACTGAGTTATGTCACACTTTTCTGTCTCTAATTCTATCTTCTGAAACTGTGACGATGTATGGTCCTTTTGTTTTGAACTTTGATATTTGCTCTTGCATTCCCTTGCTTTATGTCCAAGTTTGTTGCATGAATAACATCTTACATATTTCATGTTCCTTCTATTGCAATCAATTGCTTTGTGTCCATATGCATTGCAGGCAAAGCAATATCCTCTGAAATACTTGGGATGTGATGATCTTTTGTGATGGTCTTGAACCATCTACTTCTACATCTCGCTGCAACATGTCCAAGATTATGACATACATAGCATTCAACATTATTCAGTGGAGGAGTAAAAGATTTCCTTTGAAGAATTTCTTTCCTTGGCTGTTGATGGGGTTTTCTTCTCATCTCTTCATTGTGCTTTTCAGATTTCTCATTAGAGTTTCTTGCCTCACCTTGTGAGCTAGATTCTCCTTCAATATATTCATAAAAGCCAAGACCAGTTTTGATACTAGGGGATCTTTGACTACCAAGAATGTCATCCAAAATCTTAGTACTATCTTGAAATCGCAACCATTTATCCTTTTTTTCTAATTTACCTTTTAAGATATTTACCTCAACCTGATGTTGTTCTTCCTTTTCCAGATAATGTTTCCTTAGGTCTTCTTCAACTTTTCTTCCTTCTTCCACTTGTTGCTTTAATTTGATCACTTCATGTTCTTGTTCTTCAAGAGCTTCTCTATTCTGCTATGATTTTTCAAGATCTTCTATTAGAGAGAGGATCTTTGATTCAAGTCTCCGAATTGTTATGCTCTGATCTTTTACTATATCTTGCAATTTCTCCCTTACCCTGGTTACTATCTCCAATTGTTCGTTTAATTTGGTAACTTCTTCCGTTTCTGCATTCTTCTTTTCATATGCCATGAGACTTCTAATGTCCTCACTACCATTGAATGAGTCATTACTTTTAACATGGGTATAATAGCTTCTATTACCTTCTTCAGACATCTTTCCTTTGTTATGAGGGCATCTAGCAGCGTAGTGACCAACTCTACCACATGAAAAGCATTTGAAAGGTAGCTTACCTTCAAACCATCCAGTTCCCCATTCAAGATTCTTGACAAAATTTACCTCATCTTCTTCCTCTAACATGTATCCTGATGCTTCAAATGCAGCTTCTGATGGTCCCTCTTTTCACATCTCAAAAGCAGTTAAGATTCCATGACGCTGTGACATGGTGATTTTCTGCAGATTCTCCTTTTCTTCTATGCCAGACACTTTGGAATCAAATTTAGCAGACAGGGATCTCAAAACCTTTTCAACTAAGACAAATTCCTTATATTCTTCACCCAAATTCCTCATACAATTTACAATCTCATCCATACGCAGGAAGTAATTAGCTATGCTTTCATTACTATGCATCTTAAGATTTTCATACTGGATTCTGAGAGTTTGAAGCTTTGCTCTTTTTACCTGTTCATCTCCTTCGTAGATTAGAATGATTTTGTCCCATATTTCCTTAGCTAATTGAAATGCATGACCTTCATAAATTCTGATTGTGTCAAACTTCCCAATAAGACAATAACAGCTTTGGCATTGAGCTCATATCACTTTCTCTCTACTGCATCTGTAGGAATCGTTGATGGGAATTTGTATCCACCTTCTATAATTCCCCAAACTTCTGCTCCAAGCGATTGTAGATATGTTGTGGTTCTTATCTCCCAGTGGGTAAAGTTGTTCCCGTCAAAGACTGGTGGCCTGATGTGTGCCTCTCTTTCTAGATTAGCCATTCTCATGGATCTTTTCCTTCAAGCGATCAAGCTTCTTCAAAAGAACCTTCTCTGATACCAATTGTTGGAAATAATACTGAGAGGGGGGGTGAATCAGTATTATCAAATCAGATACTTTTCATTTTTCATACTCAAATTCATATACGCGGCTTCAATTCAGTATATCCGCGTATATACACGATTGTGTTAAATGCAACTAGCGTACATGCAGTAATCTTTTGATTCAGTTAGCTTATCTTCAGTAAATGCATCAGAACATTATTAACCATATTAACAGTAATCAGGTGTAGTAAAACAGTATAGATCATCACACATAAGAAGCACACATGAACACCATGATATAAGGTGGAAACCCAATGTGGGTGAAAACCACCTGCTGCAATTCGTCTCTTTCTTCCTTTAATAAGAAACTTCTTTTACAATGTACTGGTGCAGTCCTTTACCAGCATGCAGGCTTCAACCTGTAGAGAGCTACAACCCTCTCTCGTTTTCCAGCTACTTCTGGAAGGTAGCTACAACCCCCTTAGCTCTTGTACTAGCTGATATACTAGTACGTAGGTGTTGATCTACAGAAGGATACAACCTTCTTTTCTTCAGGGACCACGTTTCATTCATTTTCAGACTGGATCCATAAGTACAAAACAATCACTGCTACAATACAATCATCAACTTATACTTGCATCATAAATCTCTAAATCACCCAATACTGAATCATTGAAACCCTGTCATCAAAAACACAGAACACAAACCAGAGCCCAAAACTCTGCAACAACCACTAGAATCAACAGCAACCTGAAACACCAAATCTCATAATGCATACGCTACTTGACTATGTCAAAACCACGTGTATATGCGCTTTCACCAGAGACAACCCGCATATAGATCTAAAGATAATTACCTATACCTTCGCTGTCATATCCAACCCGAGCCAAGCATCACAAACCGATAACCAGCAATACTAGATGTTCCCACTTCGTCAGACATCCATTCCTTGATCCC
This sequence comes from Pinus taeda, assembly GCA_000404065.3. Taxonomy (NCBI): domain Eukaryota; kingdom Viridiplantae; phylum Streptophyta; class Pinopsida; order Pinales; family Pinaceae; genus Pinus; species Pinus taeda. The sequence continues at coordinate 38,080 of APFE031452794.1, forward strand.
CCCTTTTGCCTAATGATCTTCTCCTTATATAGGTTAGGCTTCTCTCAATACCATGGTCAAAAACCATGCAGAAACAATACCATGGACCTAATACTTGGGATGGTCCACAACCATAGGTTCAAATACCAAGGACTGAATACCATGGACCAAAACATAAGTTTTCTCACATGTACGCGCTTTTCCTTTCATGAAAGTGCGTGTATACGCATACACGTCTTCGGAACGTGCAACCCGCGTGTGTACACTTCTTTGTCACAATGAACCTGCGCATATCTCTTTCTTGACCTATTGTACTAAGATCTGTCCTCTGATTAAGTTTCCATCACTTGTATCAAACCTCTAAGTGAGTTGCCATCAAGGACAACACCTGTATCATAATGCCAACAACATTTTGGTAAGTGCAGTGGAAGAGATGATGCAAAAGATCACCATAAGGAACGAGTATGATTTTCAATACCATGGCTCGCTGATTGAGGAAAGACAAGTCGTTGGTCCAAAAAATTTCCTTTCTTATCCCAGTTGTCATAGATCTGATAATAACTATTTTATAGATCATCTTGGAGAAGAGAGATCTGTTGATCTAACATGTATGCTTGATAACGTGTTTTATACTAATGATTTTCATAAGTTTGATCAGTATGATGATGATTATGTTCTCCATGTAGAAGCTAATCTTGCAGACAAATAAACAGCTAGTTTGTGGAAGGAGTAAGTTCACTTTCAGCAACTCAAATATAGTTATCAGCCGATGCATATCAGCTATGGAAGTGAGGAGGAAAGTGCAGAAAATTTTGAAGTAAGTGAAGGATCTTTGCCTCTTTGTTTTACTTCATTTCAGTTCATCAGAGACAACTTTCTTGCAATCAAAAGTCAATCGCCGATAAGTTTTGTTCTTGATCATCTAGAGGGCAATGAAATCCTTGTTCAATACTTCTCATATCTAGATTTGCAACCCCCGAATTCCATTGCATGTCCGGTTGAAAATAAAGACTTGGAAGTTGGAACATATGATCAAATGATGCAAGATGATTGCATACCATTTTGTTTTGAATCATTTCAGTTTTTGAAAGGAAATTTGCATAGTATATCTTCAATAAAGGATAAGTAGCCTGTAGAAAATCATGCAATCTCATTGGAACCAAAAGAAAATGGATTACAACAGTCTTTTTAAGTTTTTCATGATCCAATAGCTAATGTGTTGGATGATATCTGCAGTCAATGTCCTTCTCCATTAGCTAACTGTAAGCTTGGAAAAGGTATTGATACAAACTTGATCCGACAACCAGTTTCTTTGTCATTTTTAGCGAGAGTCTCATCACAAAGCTCAAATGAAAGTTTGCATTCATGGTATGAGGAGAAATAAAGTAATTCATTGGATGAGATAAGTCCCAGTCCACATGAATTTAAAGATCCTCATGTAGCATTTTTGGAGTTGGATAGAGCATCCATATTATTCAATCTGGCAAAATTTGGATCTGTTTACAAGTTTTCATGGGAGTTGCATTTCAATAGTTCTCTCTTGTTGCTCATACGCAAGCACTTGCAGAGAATTAAAACATCAACCATAATGCTTACTTGGTTGCATTGGTTGTTTCATTTCACTTGATTAGGTGAGGAATGGATCACTTAGAGTAGGGTGTGATTAATAAGCTCACATAAGTGAGCATGGTTCATTCAGTTTCAGAGTTAGTTTTTGTCGTCAAGTCGTCAATTTTTATTCATGCATTTCAATTTAAGTTTTTGACTGTGTTGGTCCACATGGTTAGGCACTTGGTCTACGGTGTTCTTAACACCTCCAAGGAGCTGCCATCCCCAATAAGGCCGATGTCAGTGTTAGTATTTGCATCCTGCCACTAGTGATAAAAAATCCTCTTTTCATATCATTTTAGGGGTCCGATTCAACAATTTTTTTATCATTCCACTAGGTCATGCAAAAAATTAGTCATTGATGGTAGTCGTAGTCCAAAAACATCACTCTTCCCTAAATGTGGTTACTTGCTAGCATAGTTTCATATCTTGTTGACTATACATCATCCATAAAGTTATTTTTATCATTCCAATTGTATCAGTCATGAGGTCATTATGTCATCTTGAAATTCAGTCCTTCAAGGTCTCATTAGGTCTTTATGGTTTTTCAAGGTTTCATTAGGTCATTAGGGTTTCCAAGGTTCCATTCCATTGCATAAGACCAACAAGTAAAGGTTGATCAAATAACATCCCTTCACCATGTGAAGATAATTTGTAAATAGAAATGCTTATTCCATTATGTAATTTTATGTCTTTGAAATGTAATAATTTCACCATCCCAAGCTGTTAACTCAGTGTTCCAAAGATGCCAGACCATCAAAAGATCATTTTTCAAAGGAAATAGTCAAGTGAAAAGGTAAAGTTTCAAAGGGTTAAGTGCATGCCAAAGGGAGTTGTTTTTTCCCAAGGGTGTCCAAATCATCATTTCCACAAGCACTAAACCCTATTTTTCTCACCCATTGAGCTAGGGTTGGCTATGGAATCAGAGAAATATATGTATATGAGGTATAAGGGAGGTGATTTCAGCGAGTATGAGGCCATTCCAACTCATACACATCATGTCTTCATCATTTTTCAATAAGTCATTCCAAGGGACAAATCATTTGCCACACATAGGGCCGGTTTTTCTTCAAACTATGTTTTAGACCAAACAGGGAAGAATTTGGAAAACTTGAGAGAGGTTTTTGTCCAAAATAGGCCAAGGAAGTAAATACTCCTTCAATGTTTACATAGGTTTCATGGTTTTCAAGAAATTTCAAAAATACAGTTGCATCAGGAGAGTTGCTGCACTTTTGGAGTGACTTTGGGAAAATCAAGATTTCTCCTAGCTAGAATGTCCAAAAGACTCGCTTGATGAGTCAAATGATACCTAGACATAGAGAGATTCACAATGAGCTATCATGAGCTCAATTTGGAGTTGTTGAAAACCTCCAAAAATTCACTGAAACAAGACTATGCATTTTGGTAGCCTCATTCTGCACATTTTGACCAGTCTTGGAAGATTGCACTTTTGATAGGGAAAATGAGCTCCAAATTGAAAAATGCAAGCTGTTATGGAAGGTATACTCAACAATATTTCCAACAAGATATCCCACATTCAATTTTGACATTAGGAAGGCACTCAAAATTTGATTTGAAGTAAGCACTATGTGTTTCCTTAAGGTGTTGCGCGTTTGTCCAGGAGAGCTAAAATCGCCTCCTCAGCTATACTAAAGTTCTTTCAACCTCAAGACAAGTAAGTAGCAGCTAAGGGATGTGCCTTTTCCTCCACAATTCAATTTCTAATATTTGGTTTAATTTCACATCTAAACCCTAGATTCCCCCAACACTATCCTTGTATTCACAATCCCTTTCATATACTCCCCTATACCTTCCTTCCCTCTCCCTAAACCTTTACATCAAACACTCTCTAAACCTTTGTCCAAAAACCCTAAAACATAGGTGCTACAACTAATTAGGCTTACAAACCCCAACTGTCATATCCATCATACTAATACTTCCTATCCCCTCCTCTGTTACATAAATTCCAACAACCTAATACCTCCCTAGGGTTTGACATTAAAACACCATGGCAGAAGAAGAAAATAGACCATACGGTGAGGCGGACCTAGAACCAGAGGTTTGAAAAACTCCTTGGAACTTAAAGGGTAAAGGAAAAGAGAGATAGTTGATGAAGCTATGCTTGATGATCATATGATCAAAGAAGACAAGGAAGGTTGGCTTCAGGCCATCAATGATCACTTAGAGACGTTATTGAAGAAATGTAAAAAGGGAAAAGCTTGAAACACTTTTAAAGGCTTCACTCCATGCCTAGATACACCAAATGTCAGCTCCTTGATCAATTTTTAAGACTCTTGGCACATTTTAGCAAATATTGTCTTTTTCTGGGTTTTTTGAGGCAATTTTATTTCAGCGACTTGGTCAAACACGCAACACCCTAGGCGCTGCACACATTTGGAGGAACTTTTTGGAGGAATGGCCACTAACATTGGATTTATAAGGCCCAATATGGTTATGAAAACCATGTTTCCAGCCTTGGAAGGCAAAACTAGTTGGTTGAAAAGGCAAAAAACTAGCAAAAAATCACATTTCTGCCTCATTTTTGGACCAGGCGCTGCGGGTTTGACAAGTCTTGGGAGAATCCATTTTTGGAATGTCAAATCAAGATCACTTTCAAAATTGAAGATAGATGTAGAAACTAGAGAGAATAGGATTTCCAACGAGCTATCCTAGGCTCAATTTTCACATCCGAAACGTAGTGAAAAGTGGGTTTGAACATGGTGTTGTGCACTTGACAAGCAACCAAAATTTTCACTGTTTCTCTCAGAACATACTTTTCACCTATGGGATTTTGATTTTTCACTGATGTAATTCATAATGATGATGTAATTAAAGTGTATTTTTGTTACCTAGGGTAGATACATTAGATGAATGGCCTAAGTGGCATGTAATGAATCAATTTGCTTCATATTAGGGATGAGTCAGTTTGACCACCCTGGTCCTTAGCTTTCAGTTCAGTCTTTTGTGCAACTGCTCCTCCTCTCATGGATTCGACCCCTGAGGCTATGATTAGTTGTTTTGAGGCCTATATCATGTACTTTCTTAGTCATTTTGTTGGTTGGACTTAGTGTGGATGCTCGGAGCTTGATTGTACATCTTTGTAAGCAGTTTGGCAGGAAATTAATAAGATTTGCAACTATTTTTATGGGATCCCTGTGGTATGGATTTGTAGTAAAATTTCTTATTCTATGATTATATGTTTATATTTTTATGTATGCCATCAATCATTTCATTGATTCTAGTTGAATGTTTTCAAGTTTGATAGGTAGAATCCATTGCATCAGTGCTTTGCCTTGGGAAACCATTCACCACTTCATGTTTTCTGCAGTCCAGGAAGTATCCATGATTGTCATGTGCCCTTATTAGCTTCTCAGTAGTCTAAAACATCTCACCCCATCAAGCCCTAGAGTGCTAAAGCCTATGCCTACCTTGCCCCATAGAACACCCTGCATTTTTTATCTAATTTCCTAGACCTAAACTGCCTAGCTCCTCCTGATCCGGAAAGTCCCCTACAAAATCCAATGAAAAATTTCCTGCTACCATACCTGGCCTAAAATCCTTTACTTGATCTAGTCATATTGACTGAGATCCTTATGAAGAGATCCCTCTCCCAGCCTAGTTGGGCTAGCTACTTGGCTAAGCTTGGTTTGTGGTTACCCTAGCATTGCCTCCCTTCAGCCTGAGGTCAATCTAGGTGCTAACAGTAACTATGTACAATAAGCACACCACATTTTTAGAGATTGAGTGAAATAGAGAACGGATGTTGAGAACATAGAAGTGGTGCATTGATCTTTGTGTCAAACAAATAGTCACGTTTCAAGATGAGTCCCTTGATAGTTGTCAGAAAAGGCAGATTATGTTGCCTACATCTGTCTAGAACAGGAAACCTTTTGGAGCACCAAATTTTGCACGAGCACTAAGTCAGGTGCCAAGGTATGTCACATGGGTCCAAACATGCAGGGTCTAGTGGATGGGACTCTAGTTCAGGTTCCTTGTCATTTGACTACCAGTGGAGCATTATACCCCAACATATAATGTACCAAGTGATTGGTGGAAGGGAGTCCTCCTCTCAAAAGGATACTAGGTACCAGGAATAGATATGGTAGAAGAATATGATCTCACCCAGCCCCACAAGGATTACAACCATTCTAACCCAAACCTGCAGAAGCAGTGAGCTACATGAGGGCATGCAGAAGGCTAGTTGGGAGGAGATGTTGGGCACCAAATCTGCTTATTTTTTCCTTACCTTTTTACCCATCCTTCCATCCTTTTTGCACCAATTGATATGCATTTTTTGTGATAAAATCATGAGGTAATGATTCTTTCTTTGTGTCTTGGAATATTTAGTTGATGAAGTAAATTCAGGGGGGTTTTGCATATGCGAACTACTAAAACTTTTTATTTCGCAGATTTCAGTGAACATGTATCACTTTCATAGCACGTAGCAACAGTTCCACGATTCACAACACCTGTTCGAAAATGCTGTGACAACATAACCAACTCGCAACTTTTTTCAAGCTTATTTTGGATCATTTTTGTTCTCGCTCTCTCGGCAACTAGTTGTTTTTCTAAAGTTTTGTATATTTTTGGGATTTAGTTGCAAGGTTTTGTGGAATATGTTATTACCCATGTATTGTATAAAAAGGGCTTTATTCCTATGTGAAGGGTTAACCATGCAGAGATATGTATTCTAACATCTCTTTTACTAATTGATATAATACAAGCAGTTTTTTTTTCTTTCTTTAGTTATAAATTAATGCAGCCTTGATTAGAGAGTTGGGCCCTCTCTTCTGATCAGCTGTTGCATATTTCTTTTGTGTATGATGTTTTACTCTTTGTGTGTTTATTCTTATTTCTATTACAAATCTCCATTGATTGTTGTGAATGCCTTTTAAGTTCTACAATTTATTTTCTATTACTGTTACAACGATGCTTTAATTTATTAGTCATGAACTCCTTGGTTGATGTGAGATTGTAACCTTGCCCATGCATATACCTTGCACACTACCTTGAACATTGTACGCACCCGGATTTATGAATTAATGTATGAAAGGGTTGAATAGTTTATTCACACCTGGACACCAACACTTTGCCGAAGAGAATTATCAGCCGGATATTGACTCCTTTTCTCTGCATCCATGCATCCATGTCATCAATGATGTGGTAAATGAGCCATTTAAAAATATCACTAGATTTACAAATTTATTTGGTAGACTATAGGTGGACCCCAACTTCCTTGGCAGTACAAGTAGGATGATAGATGATGCTAATTGTCAAAATATGATGACGTGGTGCCCTAAAATATGGACAAGTTGTAGGTATTTTAGAACTTTTTGGTGTCCAAGTGGCCCTATTTCAAGTAAGACATGGTGATGACATGACATGACACGTGGCATAAGTCAATGTGGTAGATGACATGTAAAATTTTGATTGGTTCTTAGAGCTTCTATGTGAAAGATACTAAAGTCTCAAGATTTGTGACAAGGATTGGTTTGGTAAAGGTTTTCTTTGTATTTTGTTTTGAGAAAAAATGGATAAGAATAAAGCAATTGTGCCAAATTAGCAATGGGGTGCTTTTCTAGCTACCCAACCATCCAAGATCATGAAGATCCATCCAAGATTCGACATCTAGATTAATTCTAAGTGATCCATCCATATGATGGTCCAAGGGTGCAAGAAATATGCACATGATCTTGAAACCCAAATATGGATACATTAGAACCAAAGGTTTTGGTTTAGGCTCCAAAGATTGTCAAGGTTTCATATGGATAAAGGTTATATGACTGACCGAGTATCCTAGGAACAAAAATGCTTTCCAGTTAAAGGTAATATTGGATCTAGATTTCAGCAAAGTCAAAGGAAAAGGTCAAATTTCCTTTGAGACATGGTTTTGTGTCGTTCTAAGATATATGGCTTATCCAAAATCCAAGGTGCACATTGCATTGACCCCATCAAAAAGACTAGATCCAGATTCATTAAAAACTACTTTAATAAGTTATCTGAGAATTTGGTAGTCTGGGGGTGCATGTAGCTTGCACATATGCTTGAAACTAGGATCTAGATACAATTAAAAAAATTCTTGGTCAAATTTTCAAAGTCATGGTTTTGTGTGAAAATTGTATTCAACCATATAACAGTGTCAACTAATACTTAAAGAGCTAGATTTTCAACAATAATTGAAAGCATTGTTAAGTTTGTGGTATTTCCAGTTGGTCATATTAGTTAATAATCTAAGCCCCAAGTAGCCAAGGAGCCAATTATTCATGTTGTGTGTAGATTATTTAGAGTCAATATCTGGCGAGGAAATACAAGATTTAATATGGGTCATTTTTTAAAATTTTCAACTTTGTCATGGTTGGTTGTTTTAAAAACCATAAATAAGCTAGGATATGTTAGATTTGAGTAGACATCAGATTGTGCAAATAAGAAGAAGGATTTTTAGTGCAATGTATTTTGTGGGAATAAAGAGAGTGAAACAATTTAGTGGAATGAAGTTTGTAGAAGATGTGTGATTGGGGAAGAGGATTAAGGAAAAATACCAAAGTATGTCCATGAAGATGTGTTGAGTATTTAGAACAGGAAGTAAGGTACATAATAGAGGAGTAGTACAAAACAAATCTAAAATTTATACTGAAGGAGTTATGTTAAGCATTCATCAGGTTGATGCCTGTATTTCTTAGGGGGTAAATGCCTCCTTCTGGTTAGTGCTAAAAAAATAGTTTAGGGGATTGGTGCCTCCTTCTAGTTGGTGCCAAACAAATATTGTAAGAATAGGTTGGTGCCTACAATATCATTCACTAATAAAAGAAGTTTTTCACATATATCTAGTGTATCTCTTTTTGTTAATATGATTTCTTTTATATTTGAATTAAAAGTCTTTTTATTGGTTAATATTGGCTATTACACTTATTCACACAATCCCCCTCCCCCAACCCCTTAGTATAGTTATATTTCCAACAATTGGTATGAGATAAAGGTTCCTTAAGAAACAACTAATCACTAGAAGGTAGATCTCAAAGGAATATGGAAAATCACAAGGACTTTTCTTCAATCAAGGGCTCTTAGTTTGATGGATCAAACTATGCCTTTTGGAAAATATGAACAAGCACCTACATTTTATCTTTGGGTATTGATGTTTGGATGGCTATGGAAAATGCTTATCAAATACCTTAGCTCCTCCTTATGATGCAAATGGAAAATAAATCTATACATATAATTATATGAAAAATAATTCCATATTAAGTGGTTTATCTGATACTCAATTTGTCAAAGTAATGCACTGCAAGTTAGCCAAATATTTTTGGGACAAGATTCAAAGCTTTTATGAAGGAGATGACAAAGTAAAAGAGGTTACACTGCAAAATTTTAGAATTCATCTCAAATGTTTGAAAGTGGATGAAGATTAAAATATTTCTTAAGTCTTTCTTCGTGTGGATAGGATGGTCAACACTTTTAGAGGTCACGATGAGACAATTAAGCAATTTGATATTGTTCATAACATATTAATATCCCTTACCTAAAGGTTTCATCCACAAGTTTAAGATGTTGAGGAGTTATCAAACATTCAAAGCATTAATATGGATACATTTCATTGAGCCATTACTGTACATGAACTAAGAACAAAGAAGGAGAAGATAGGATCCATAGAAACTGCATTCAAAACAACCAAAGAAATTAACAGGCATAAGGTCTAGGAAGACTCTAGTCATGAATTAGACGAAGAGGAAGCTTGTAACAAAGATGAAAAAGAGAACTGGAAAGGTCAAAGGTAGGCTTCCATTCAAGGGTTTCAATGTGGTAGAATAGGCCACTATGCGTCTAAAATTCCATATGCAAAATTTAATAGTAGTGATGATGAAGTAAAATGAAAAACTTGTGATCATAAAAGAAGATGGAATATCAAAAAAAGAAGCTGGTACTCCAAAGAAGATAGTGATTCTAAAAGTAATGAAAGCATGTTTATTGTTGAAAGAGGAGAGATCTGATTCACAGATATGAGTGATCAACATGTTGAATAAGAGATTGAAGCATAAGTAGACTTTGAAGGAGAACTCGTAAGTTCCTTGGAAGAATTTTTACCTCTAATGAAAAACGTAAAACAACTAGAACATCAACTCAAGAATATAAGGATAAAGATTGTGATGTAGATTATGTTAGTCTTCTAAAAATTGAACTAGAATAAAATAAAAGGATAAAGGATATTTTGTCAAAGAAGGTTAAAGAAAAGGAAGAACATTGTAAGTTGGAGGAAGGAATTATTCTTTTAAGAAAATAATTAGAGAAGGTCTCAAATCATTTCAATCAAAATTTGAAGATTATAAAATGTTTCAAGTCATTAGATCACATCGTTACCATTAAAAGATATCCATTAAGAAAGACAGGTCTTGATTATGAAAAGAACGCAAATAAAACTAAGGGAGATTCAAGGTCAATAAGAAGAGAAAATGAACGTAGGAATCCCGTAAACTATGTTGATGTACTCAATAAACAATATGAAAAGATAGCAAAGTCATGAATCATTTTTCACCAAAAAATGGGTGAGTCATCTAGAGAAATCTAAGGGAGATGCAAAGAAATTAAGAAAAGGAGAAGATGGTATCCATGCAAGCACACTAAAAGGCACAAATTCAGCTATGAATTAATATTTTCTAGCAAAATAAGGTGGGAAAGAAAATCAGAAAAGTTATTCCTTTCAACAAACAATATTTGTTCAAGTAGCAATTTTTTTTTTTATGGAAAATGTTACTCATGTAATAATTTTTGGTATAAGTTATTTTATTGTAGAAGCTATGCAAGGATAAATTATGGAAGAAGAGAATTTATGATAACTCTAATGAACAAATATTTAAGTAACAAACTTAAAGGTATGTATAAAGATATTTTTTGTTGGCATTATGACTCTATTGTTGTCCTTGATGGAATCGTACAATGATGTCGACCCTATCTTGATGATTGATGTGGATATATGTCATAGCGCAAGCTTGATGTACTTGATTAGAATAGGATTGTATGGTTTTCAATATGAATACATGAAGGATTATTTGATAATTTGTTCATCTCTTGTTGACGGTCAACAATTGTCTAATGTAGGATTGATATGTTAGTACAAATTGATGTGCAAGGTTGGTATGCATACATGAGGTTTGGATTGATGATACATAGGCTTCATATAGGTACACAGGTGCCAAAGAGCATGAGTGAGAATTTGGGCAAGTTTTGTACCATAGAAAGGAGTTTTTACCTAGTCCAAGCCCCAGTTGCATGGAAGGAGACTTAAGAGTGTGGATAGCAAGCCCCACCCACATGCAAGAAGGTTTATGGGTGTGACTAGAGGCCTCCCAATCACACAGAGGAAGGAATGTGGGTGTGGTTGATATTGTAGGATGCAAAAATAAAATAAAAAACAAGCATGAAAACTAGGGTTTCGACCAAAAGAATTAATGTGCACGAACTAGATTAATTTGGTCAACTAATACATTGGTTTATCTGCTTGTTGTATCTTAAAAACATTGGTTTTTCCCTAGGTATTGATGGAATCAAATACTTATATAAAGGAGGTTGATAAAGAGTGAAGTGTGTGCAATTGTTGAGCTCCTTTGTGATATATCATTGGTGTAGGTGTACACAAGGACATATGAGAAGATATAGATCTCAATGATCTAAATAGACGGAGTTAATACAATGAATGATCTACTAAATAATTTTATTGCAGGATGGATAAATATATAGATCTAATAAAAATTGATATGATTGCAGGACAAAGACTCATATGATCAAAATATCATAAAGTTATGTGTTTGATTGATGAAAGAAGGATTGTGTTCAGTAACTAAGGCTTAGATGACAAGGTTTGGTCTTTTATTCTGAAATGCATATGCAGAGAAATATTTGACAATGTTTATATCAGTTTGAATGGTAGAGATAGAGTAGATTTTTTGTTGTGTTAATGAATAGTGGAAATGGAAGAGACTCTTGGGTTTATTGCTAATTACTGACATAGGTGATTACAATGATTTTTAGTACACCTTATTAACTAGTGAACCAATAGCAATATGAATAACGGTGTATAACACAATATATGCAAAGATCTCACCACAAACGTTATAGAGTTATTTTAATTGTATAGGCAGAAATTGTGACAATCTAGGAATCAGTGAGAATGGTTGAATGAAAGCTTGATGTACCAAGTTGTTAAAATCTCTAATTTCCTTAAATAATGTTGTAGTAAAGTTATTTGACTGATATATGTTGCAGAGGTTGTTGTCTATCAATATGTAATGTTTCTGTTTAGAGAATAATTTCGACAAAAATCACATAAAATATCATTTTTCGATGCATTTCAAACCAACCAGTGTGGTTCATCGTCAAGACCAGTTTGTTCGAAACGTGTCGACAAATGGTTTTTTATGTGATTTTTGCCGAAATTATTCTCTAAACAAGATTATGGATCACAGAAGTCTAAATTCCTATCTAATGTTTCTCTTTGACATGTTGGGTCTTGGTTGCATGTGTTACCTTGATTGAATTTGCAAAGATTTGAACATATTGTGGAGGTTATGGTTAATGAGATGATGCATGATGGTGATGTGATTTGTAGATGGAGTTTGATATTCTTCTTAGATCAGTGGAATGGCTTGATGAGATAATATTTGGATCTAAATATTTTTATGCTTGACACTTGTTTTAGCTATGGTTGGATTGATCAAATGCTCCAAATATTGTAGAACTTATTGTTTAGCTATAGTGATAGAAATCATCTATATATATGCTACTGAATGTAGAAGGGTTTGGTGAATAGTGATAAAACTTATTTGTGACTTGGTAAATGATATTATTTTCTTGATGAGTATTAACTTGATGAGCTTGGAATTTGACTGTGTTAGAGAACAAGAATTTGGCATGATTCTTGACAAATTTTGACTAGGCCTGACTTGGCATGGTTATGTGACTTAGTCTATTGGTATTGTCATGATGTTCTATTGAGCTTGTTAACGAGTGAGGATTGGAATTCTTGTTGAGATTTCCTAGTTTCTGGAAAAATCTATGACAAACTTCTTTATTACAGTTGAAGTGATGGATAATTCCTTATGAGCACAAGAAACTGGAACTTGTTGGGTCTTTGTTGATTAACAATGTAAAGGCTTGAATGTATTATTGAGAGGGTCTACTTGACATATTGATTTGGTCAGTTGATTGACTTGGTTTGCATCGGGATATTGGTTGTTTATATTCACTTCTTAGTATTTGAAACATTGGTATTGTTATTCAGCAGTTTGATTTTCAGCGATTTAGCTATTCGGTGATTCAGTCTAGTATCCTGATTTGAGATTATTGTAGGGTGTTTGAAAATATGATGAAAGGTGGCTCACATGGTTGATTGAGAAAAGTGGATCCAGTATGAATTATTACGAAACGTGGTCAACGAGGTGCTAAGGGTCATAGAATTTAGTAAGGGAGTCGAAGATTCCTTCCAGTACAAGTCATTAAACTTGACTAAAGGGTTATATATCCCTTCCAGTGGGTGTTGGAGAACAAGTGGAGGTTGTAGTCTACATCAAGTAGAAGCCTACATGTTGGTAAGAGTCTGCACCAGTAAAAGATTGTAAGAATATTTTTTTATAATAAAAGAATAAGACAGGACAACATCAAAAGTAGTTTTATCACACTATATGTTAGTAAAAATTGTTGTGAAAGGTTGGTATGCATAATTGAGGTTTGGATTGATGATACATAGGCTTCAAATAGGTATACATGTGTCGAGAACATGAGGAAGAAGTTGGGAAAGTTATAAACCAAAAAAAGGAGTTCTTATCTAGTCTAAGCCACGCTGCATGGAAGGAGACTTAAGAGTGTAGCCAACAAGCCCCAACTTCATGGAAGAAGGTCTGTGGGTGTGGTTAGAGGCATCCCATCTATAAAAAGGAAGGCCTATGAAAATTAAAAGACCAAGCACAAAAACTATGGTTTCTCCCACAATATTTCGTGTGCGTTGACTAGATTCATTTAGTCAACTAATACATTGGTTTATCTGCCCGTGGTATCTTAAAAACATCAAGTTTTTCCTAAGATGTTGATGAGATCAAATAATTATATAAAGGAGGTCAATCAAGAGAAAGGTGTGTGCAATTTTTGAGATCCTTTATGATATATCGTTGATGCAGTTGCACACAAGGGCATAGGAGGAGATTCAAATCTCAATGATTTGAATAGATGGATTTTATACAATGAATGATCTGTTAACTAATTTGATTGTAGGATGGATATGTTCAAAACAAATCATTGTACTGAGAGGGGGGGGGGGGTGAATCAATATTAAGGCTAATTTTAACTTTTATGCCAATTTACTTTTTTGATTGAAAACTTGGAACCATTCACATAATTAGAAGCAATATGAAATCAATAATCAATCGCACACCATGAGCATCATGCACATGAGACACAAGGTTTTACGTGGAATCCCTTTTGGGAAAAAACCACCAAATCTTGTTGTTGTTATTGATGTAAATAAGAGCACCTACTCTATTACATCAATATGTTTTGTGATCACCCACTCATAGGAAGCACCAATTCCCTTTGATGGTTTTCTAGCACCCACTAGCAAGAAGCACCAACTATCTATTTATGTAGACACCTATCCATCTTATCAAAAGCGCCATGTGAAGCACCAAATTCATGGATTTGTTGCAAGCACCAACCTGCAGCTCCTCGGATTTATGCAAGAAACAACTTGCAGGAGGCACCAACACCCAAGCCTTCTCAAGCACCAACTAGAGATGGAAGCACCAACTTCCTGTATGCAGGATCCAACCCACACAAAAATAGGAATTAAAAACACAATCTATCGGGGCTTGGCCTTGAGCCTCGAATAGTCGTCAAAACAGGAGAATATTGACTGAGCTTTGCACTTGGCTCTAGTCAATTTCTCAAATATTTACAAGGCAACTTTCAAAATTTTATTTTTACAAGGGTGCTTTTGCACAAATCTTGTAAAAAAAAAATTTACCCCCCCTCAAAGTAAAATTACTTTGAGTTAGAAATATGATGATCCCAATTAAAAAAATAACTTCAAATTATCAAACACACCTTATCTCTCCAAGTTACAAATAAAACTCCTTATTGCTCCAAAAATTACAAATTTCTATTGCACCTTATTTCTCCACTAACAATAAATTCCCAAAATTACAAATCCCCTTATTACTCCTCAAACAATAAATTAAAAAACTCCATATCTCTCCAAAATACAATATGCCCAAAATTACAAACCCCTTATTACTCCAATAACATTACAAAATTAAACAAATATTTCTCCATTTTTACTTTTTGCAACACTAACTCCTTTTAATAAGAGCCCAGAACTTTAATAAAAAAACGATGCACCATACCCAAAGGTTTAATCTTGAATATGCAAATGTAAATGTATTTTTCAATATTGAGTACTGTGTGTTTGTGGAGCGTTGCCCATCCGAAGAGCTTTCTGACTCGAGGAGTTACTCTGGTGGCACCTAAGCTATACGGACCAGCGGTTTCACCTTCAATTATACGGACCAGCGGTTTCACCTTCAGCTATATGAACCAGCAGTTTCACCTTCAATTATATGGACCAGCGGTTTCACCTTCAGCTATACGGACCAGCGGTTTCACCTTCAATTATACGGACCAGTGGTTTCACCTTCAGCTATATGGACCAGCAGTTTCACCTCACATAGGATGAAACAGAGGGAAAAATAGATTTTATGTTATTATGACGTACTGCAAAGATACATATGGAGCAACTTATGACTAGCGTTACTGAGGATCTATAAGCTTTTGACTTATCTAGCTCCTTCTAAACGGTGAATACGAAAATCAACGATGCAATTACTCAACACTTCTGTTACGACCAACAGATCTTAACATTCGTCTTTCACCCTTTTACCATCATTCTATTTTTGGAGAAACATGATCCATATAAAGAACACACCTCAAGCATTTCCCAGCTAAAATAATCTGGGTTCTTTCAATGCGTACTCCGCGAGATTCCATAGAGTAATGCCGTTGTATGGATCCTTAATGCCGCTGTATGGATCCACAATAATGGCAGATTATGAATGCAGCTTGGAATGCTGGCATACCTGTTGCAAGTGTGAACTCTGTTCCATATGTAGGAGGCCCATATGCAGAGCGTCCAAAGCTACAGCCGGAGCAACTGAGATCTCAGATCTCAAACAGTTTGCAGCGTGGTTTGCTGCTCTCCACGTTGTTCAAACTAAATCAATGCTATTTGAAACATAACAGTTTTCAATTGAATTCCAACGGAGATTTAAAACATAGCTCTGCGCCCTCTTATATTCAACTTACAAATTTGAATTGGATTTCAATAGCCTAAAAAAAAATTGATTTACAGATTTGAAAAATCTAAAATCAATAAAAATTTTCTCTTTTGAACAAAATTTTGACAAATTTCATACCAATTGCTGAGCACTTCAACGGAGTTGAGTTTTTCCAGGATCTGATAGAGCTGGAATCTCCTCCTTAAATCAACTGCTGGAATCTCCTTCTCAAATCAACTGCAGCATTACCATAGCTCTGATACCACAATAATGGTAGAAGTGTCCTCAGACACATAATTTTATTAATCAGAAAAAAAAGATTACATAATTGATTTGCAAGAGCTTACACCCGAACAACACAAACGCTGTTGCAATGAGCTATTTATAAGCTCCATGTCCTAACTACCTCTAATTATGGATCACTTATTAAATAACAAGTGTCCATTTACAATAAATGCTAGTTCAAACCAACTAGCTAACTAATCTCTATAATAGAGCCTAAGATCCGACACATTTGGAGAGTCATATCTAGTTACACACAATATGCTAATTTCTAAAAGTGTCCATTAAATAATTAAACATTCTAGAATAATAATTATTAATTTAATATCTTAAATTAATAATTATTTTATTCTAATTTTATAGCCTATGATAAAAAAGTATTTTTGGATCATCTAACAATTGGAAGGCACTCTTCCTAATCTCAACTCTATTCTCTGTCTGCACTCTTCCTGATCTCAATTCTATTCCCTGCCCACTCTACAGTAGCACACTGATCTGCTCAACAACAGTCACTCATCACATCTCCTCACAATACTCTAATGTTCTCAACCCTCTCCATGATCTGCAACAGCACGTTGCTTCACTCACATCACTCATCAACTCAACCAGGCCACGTAGTCCTCTCTGCTCTCTTCTCTTCAACTACATGAGATCATCTCTTAGCCTCTTTCTCTTCCATGGCACACACTCAAAACTCAACCTTCTTTCACTAAACATGCATCTTTAGCTTTTCTCATGCATCAATACAACTCTCAGGGTCTCTTACCTCTACATAGGCACTCTTGTCCTTTTTTTGCAGAAGAGGCTCTCTCTCAGCCTTAAACAACAGTGCATTCTCATAGATATTTTCCACTTAGCTTACTAGTAACTATGTTGCTTCCCCCCATTTTTCTCATTTGAACTCTTGTGTTATTTTCCTCTATTTCCCCTCGATCAATGCTATCACTATGTCCTAAATCCACACTATACGAGTGTACCTTGGCATGGCTCTACCATTCTGCTGTCGTGTATGACTTGGTCTCTACCACTGCATTAATCATGAGAATGAGCACCTGACTATTTCTACATATTGAGAATGAATTCTAAGTCCACTTACACACTCCAACTAGGCACAGTCCTCTATGTGTGCAACTTTCCTATCACTGAGGCCCTCCTTTCTTATTCATGGTTTTGCATGACTTGGTTGTACTTCGATATGGCTTCTCTATGGACCATTGTCCTTATTGTCTTTTCTGAGGGTTTTCTGTTGATCCATATGACTCCATAAGCCAACTAAGAGTTGTCAATTTGCATTTTTTCTATGGTAGCTGACCCATTCACCCATTTAACTTATTGAGATGTGAATCAAAGTGCATGAATAACTTGTCTCACCTCAAGGCAGATCCAACACTCTTTCTCAAAGATTGTGGTCCTTGCTGCCTTAACCCAATGATCTTTGACAATTTCCATTTATTCCAGTGACCAACTCCTCTGCACTCATTTACTCTTTATCTTCTGACTCATCCAACCTTTAATACTCCTCTGTGCTACTATATCAAAGCATTTACACCACAGTGCAATTTTAGAGCCCAAACATCTTGTAACTCTATTAAGAAGATCTTACGATTGTTGAGCAAAAGAAAAAGTATGATTCTGCCATTCATTTCTTTATCTTTCCCTTTAAACATAATTATTTTTATTCTAAAAACTGGCAATATGATAAAAGATTATAGTTGAAATGGGAAAGTAGTGGTTAATACGAATTAATCAATTATTGTGTTTTTTTTTTATAGAGAAAAGGAAAGATTTGGAAAATTGCTATTCGGAAGGTAAAGACAAAAGTAGAGCAATTTTTGTTCCTCCACTAGCAAACTGTGTCCAGACAAGGAGATCAAAACTTGAGTGCACAGTTCAGGAAAATAAGGAGAAAACAAAGCATCTGCGTAAGAGGAGAAGAAGATAATTGAAGAATAGAAGATTAAGCAAAGCCCTCAAGATCTTTTGATCCTGAGGGATCACTACTTTAAAGGTTATCTACAACCTTGATGTAGTTGTGTTATAGACATATTTGGGAACTGCAACCCCAATCACATATGTCAATAAACCAAGGGCTTTTAAACGCCTAAAATTTTTGTTTCAAACCCTAAAGGATCATGGTCAACTGATTACATCATTTCCCAGAAGTTCCACCCGAAAAACCACTCAAAATTGGTCAAAATTGGACCATACAGACTGCTCCTTGGTCAAGGAGTGATGCATCTCACCTGCTACACACAAGAGGTGCGATGCATACTGAAAATGCCTTCTCTAGGGCATGATGAGTGAGAGTAGACAAATGGCAGAGATAGTTTGCTAAGTGGAAACCTAAAGAATCTTCTAGAAGCTTCTCATATGACACTTGCCTCTCTGAATTCGCCCAGGGATGAGTAAGAGATCATGAAATCTCCACGTGGAACTAAGAACTATCAGTGAAATGACTCTATAAAAAACCCAGAAGCTCAATCACCCCTCTACAAACATTTATAGATGGATCCCTCGGCTGAGAGATCTAGAGACTGGAATTTTGTAATTTGTAACGAAGTGCTACTGGTTTCTCTTTGAGAAGAACATTGTATTTGTTAGGTGATATTGTTTTTCATGAGGTGAAGAGGGATTTCATGCTGGGAGGATGATGTTGGATCAGACAGTTGGGTTGTAATCCTCTCTTCTACTTCTACCATCAATAAAGTTCTTTGAGTTTTCCTCCATATAATTGTGTACTTGTGAATCTTGTATTTGTGAATGCAATTGTATGGTTAATGTATTTATGATTCTGAATTGTTTATGGTATTATAGATCTCTATGCTTTGATGGTGTTTTTTTTCTTTGCTTCTACAGGTGCTCTTTAAAGTGGGACAAGTGAGAAAGGAGTGGCAAGCTCTATCAAAGGAGAGAGGAAACAAGCAAGGAGCCAAGCGAACGATTAAGGTTGGTGCTCTCTGCTTCTCTCTTATCTATCATACATAAAGGAAAACCCAAGTTACTTTGAATTTTTTGTTTCTAAGATAGCTACCTATCTTAGTGGGACTAGTAGATCGAATAGACACTAGTTTTCCCAAAAACAAAATGGCAACTCCACTGGGGAGTGAATAGTTTGTTTGTTTATTACTGTTGTTTGCTTTATAAACTACAGATGGAGCCTAAAGTTAATCCTGCCATCCTTTGAACTACTTTTGCTATGCAACTGCAAAGTAGATCAACGCTTCTTCAGTCAATCTCTGGGTTGGTTTATGAACTGAACATCTGACTTGAAAACATCTTAAGTGCCCTGGTGGTAGCTCATTAACCTCATAAGATCATACCCCTATACTTTGTTGTTACTGACTACCATTGCTCAACCTAAATTACTGAACTTAGCTGCAAATTTTGAGTGAAAACCAAGCTCAGTTTCGTTCCCTGGTCCATTGCCACTATCTCTAACTAGAAATCTAGATGCATCACACCTCCCATGTGTTGCAAGTGAGATGCATCCCTGTTTCCCTTAAGGACAGGTGCGATGATTGAATGACACTGTTTCTTTCTATGGATTTTGGTTTTTTCTTCATTGTTTTCAACTTTATTTAGTAGTTTCACTGCTTATGATCAGTCTATCATTGTTGAATCCTTCTTCTTTTACATTATTCAGCCTCCATTGATCAGGAATTGTGAATGTTTTTTTATTTATTTTCATCATTTACAGTCCTCCTTTGCAAAAAGTAGCTTAATTTAACTGTTGTCTTTTGATTCCAAAGTGTCGCAACTGTCCTTGTCAGTCGAAAAGAAAAGTGTCCTAAAGTCTTCCTATTCTAGATAGTTGGTTGGACTTTTTCCATTGTATTTGATTTGAATTGTTAGTATTTGAAGTGTCAAAAGCAGTTTTCTATTCAAAATTGAAAGTGTCGTCTTAGTCTTCCTTTCGTTTTGAAAAGAAATTGTTGAAGTGTTGATTTGAAGAAAAAAGTTCAGATTTGTACTTAGTTTTCTTTTTGGCATTCTCACATTAAGGAAACGGAAAAACAAATACATGTATGTGCATTTGCATTTAGACTGCATGTGGAAAATGATTTAGGAAAAGTGCATTTATTATGTGCTCTCTGCTCTCTATTGAAAGAATTGTACTCTTCTTTCCTTAGTAGCTAGGATTTTCATTGCTAAAAGAAAAAAAATGATTGTTTATCATTTTAGATTGCATACTTAGGAATTTTACATCTACATCATGTAGTGAACCCTGAAAGGCAAACTTCTTAAAAAATATCAACTCTAAAATAAACCTCAATGAACATAAAAATGCTTTGGAACCTAACGCACAACATCTAGAAGTCTAGGCTAGAGACGTATTCTGGCGTCGTAAAGCCTGGTAACTATCATTTTCATTGAAGGTTGGGTGATTCCTCCTCTTTGATACGACAAATGCTAATGTTGTCTTGTGCTCCTCGTACTGTCGAGTATATATTGGGAGACCACAACAAGTTGATATCCTTTATCCTTAGGAAGTCGTGTCTGCTGCCCTATCGATCATAATGCACTGAACACAACATTCGAGAAGATTGACTAACGTACATAAATCCTTGGTAATTTCTCTTTAATTTGCCATGAAGGTGTATATTGTCGTTTTGCGATTAGTTTGGTAATCCCTCTATCTAGATTTCCGGAGTAGTCACTTTCGTTACTTTTCGACTCTTTAAAAGAAAAGGTCCATCTAAGCACTTGTCACTTCAGGCTCATTAAAAATCGAAGGCAACTAGAGTCACCTCTAGCTTTTTCTCGACTCTTAAAAATTGAAAAAGCAAGTTGTGTCAAAGCATCATAAAATTCATTTAATTCGGAATAACACTTTCCCCTTTTAATTTTTGAGTTGATCAAGTAATCCGCAATCGTGGAAGAAAGTCAATCAAAACCCTGCCATTCGCTGAGGCTAGCGAGTCAACCATCTTCGACTCTAGAAATGAAACCATTCCAAGCGAAACGGTCTCGTTTAACTGAGTCCACCTCTCTTGGTTTATTTGAAACTTGTGTTTCAACATCATCAGAGACTACAGTTACTCTGATCATTTATGGTACATCTGCCTTTATGGAAGAAGTTCCACAGTTATGAGAGGACATTAGAACTAATCATAGTGTAACAGTAGACACCTCAATACCTGAAACAGCTCCATCTAGAGCTGATCCAAAAACTGAAGTTCACTTACCTAAACATCTGGAATTTGAGTTCCAGAATTCAGAAGGTGTCACCCCTCTAGTATTTGTCACTGCAGAAACTATACCTTCTTCAACCCTAGAAATATTTTACGAACTTGACGGTCTGCCTCTTCCACCTGGACTGATTGCTATAGAAGAAGTTGTAGAGGATATTCCATCCAGTACTCCATTTCATTTTGGAGTTGGGGTCCATCTATATCCTTCTATTCCTGAAGTTAGTTCTTTCATTCATCCTTCATCGCAAGTTCCTGTCGAATCGCTAGGATATCTTTTGGATAGACTAAATATGTCTGAACAACCGTCAACATCTAGGACTATGTCATCTAATACAGCCGCAACAGAACCTCCTTCTACCACTCCTGCGATGTTTTCTGGTATACCATCTGTCCCAACTAGTTATCAATCATTAGATGGAGTCCACCCAGGGACTATTTTGACGACATTGTTTGTTCCCACTGTTTCCTTTGGGATCCTATTTGGCATTTCTTATGTTGAAGCTCAGCAAATTGATCCTGCATACTAGTTTCAATTTGGGTAGCCCAGTCTTCAAAGACCCATCTATTCTTTGAGCACTGGATTGCCACCATACGGGGGGCGGTATGATTTTTCATTGTTCCCTCTTGGAGAACAATCGTATGAGATCTCGCAACAAAATTTAGGTCAAACTAGAATTACATCTAGTGGTTGGATACCAATACTGCCTCAATAACCAAGGGTTGTGTATTCAACACAACCAACCCAACCTGTGTCGAATATCACCACTACACCTGCTATTGTGACTGTGTCGCAAGTAAAAGCACAGCCTATTGTATGTCAACCTCAAATTTCTCAGGTTGTAGTACAACAGCCTCTTGTCTCTACGGCTCTGCCACAATCTCAGATTAGTGCTTCTTTAACTGGAACGACTTAGGCTCAAACAGGTGTTATGACTCCGCATCTTGGTCAATAATCCAGTATTGGGCAATAGAAAATGGTTCAACAACCATGGCTGGTGTAATATCAACAACCCCAATTCCAACAAGTTTACCAAGGACTTGAGAAACAAGGTGCTTTAGGTAATGGACAACCATATTTTCAAAGTGGTTATCAACAAACATATTACAATGGTTATGCCCATCAACCTTATCAAAGTTACCAGCATTAGATACATTATGCTGGTATGCAAAGACCCATTGCTCAGGCGATCCCATCCTATCCTAGGTATGCTTCACCAAACCTGAATTGACAGTTGCCCTTTGTAGCAACTTTGGAATTACCAGATTTCAAACATTTAACTAATGATCCAATTGCTTACGTCCCTTGGCGGCCAGTGATTCCTCATAAACTTCTCTCAGATATTCCTAAATTCAATGGAAATCCGGGTGAAGATCCATTGAATCACGTAATGACCTTTTATTTGTGGTGTTCATCCAACACCCTCAATGATGATTTGATTAGGCTTCACCGTTTCCAATGAACGCTATCTGGTCTAGCAACGAAATGGTACATAGAATTTCCTAGAGCTTCATTTGATAACTTCAACATCCTTTCCACTACCTCTTTAACCCACTTTCAGTTACCTATAAGGTACAATACGGGAACATAAATCCTTACCAACTTTAAATAGACAACAACCACTCACATATCTAATCATATTCATGAGTGGCAACATCTTCATCGAATGGTAAAGGCGTATGTTCCTGATCATATTCTAGCTGAGTGGTTTATTAAGTCATTATTACCTTATATTATAGAAGATGTGGTGAAAGGAGGAGTTGTCACTGAAGAGCAAGTTATTTCTCATGTGCAATATCTAGACTTGATCTATACTCAGTCTGGGATTCTCTATGACAGAATTCCTGATGCTCCTAGACCGGAATTTTTTGTTCCTCCAGCTCCTAATTCAAACAGGGACTGTCACGCTGGCGATGGCGTGATTGGTACCTCAAGTACGCAAACTGTGAAGGCTCAAACTGGCAAAGCCATTGCAGTTTCCAATAAAAAAGTAAATGACAAACTTCCTGTCTCAGAGGTTAATGCCGTGTCATCCGACAAAGGCAAAGAACCGAAGCAACCAGGGGGCAAGAGGAAAGGGAAAAGAAAGAAGAAGAAACAGGAAGATTCACCTCCTAAAAAATCTTCTGAAAGCCCTACTGGGTGAAAGAAACCAGGTCAACCATGTTTCATATGTAATGGAGAACATTGGACGAAAGATTTTCGACATCGAGTTGAGGCCAAATTTTTTTTAAAGACTTCAAATACCTCAGCAATGTTGACTGATCCGTTTCCAAACCCAGAAACTAATTTGGCTGCTATCGATAATGCTTCTCCATCCCAAGTTCTTATGTTATCTGTCTCAAAGCAGCAAAATGATGCTTTGATATCGATGAGGAATGAAGATTATGGGAATCCATAGATGTCGAACAACAAGGCTACAGATCAACCGAGTAATTCGACAACAACTTCGTCAGAAGTTGTGCTACCCGTCATTCCTAAACTAACAATAAAGCTGCCAAAGGGAGTAGTACACAAATTGACATTTAATCCTCGTGCTTGAGCATCACTGAATTATAATATAGTAGAGGATCTGGCTCAATCGCCATCTGTTATGTTGACACTTGAAGTACTGTAGAATTTCCCCTCCCAAATGCAAGCTTTATTATCAGCAATAGGTGGGACTGGCCGAATGGATTCCAATCTTGTGGCCTTTAACCACAAAGGATATGAACCTTAGTTACTGACCCAACTCACTTTTCTTATATAGGTAAAAGCCCTTAACAAAACTGTTCATTGAACAATCATTGATGAGGGTGCATCTACTTGTATAATGTCAATGAGCTACTGGAAAACTTTAGGCTCACAACCCTTGTCGCAATCACATACATGCCATATGGGATATTAAGTAACTTGCAAGTTGAACTGGGGGGAAAGACAGTAGAAATTGAAGTCGAAGTTATCAATGGAAACCTCGATTATAGTATCC
This sequence comes from Pinus taeda, assembly GCA_000404065.3. Classification (NCBI taxonomy): domain Eukaryota; kingdom Viridiplantae; phylum Streptophyta; class Pinopsida; order Pinales; family Pinaceae; genus Pinus; species Pinus taeda. The sequence continues at coordinate 62,416 of APFE031452794.1, forward strand.
TACTAGGAAGGCCTTGGATTTATGCTATGGCTGCTATTGTGTCAACATATTTTAGAAAGATTACATTTCCCTTTCAAGGCAGAATTACAATTTTTGACCAACTAACCTCTTTCCCCAATAGTTCACAAGATACAGGAAGCATTCCAATGATCCATGGAAGCTCTCAATCGCTTCAAAATGTTGGAGTAGGCCTCCTAAAAGACCTTGCCTTAATCAATACTTTTTCCCTTCTGCCTCCAAGTAATCTGGCGGAAGTGGCCATGGCGGAAACCTGTAATATGGTATCTTCTACATCAGCAAAGATTAAGAAGATTTCCAAACATTTTGTTAGCTTGGATCATCGCCAGGTATTGCCTCTAAGCCCCATATAAATTTTGTAGTAATCAATTTTCTTGGAGTGGGCAACAAATCCAAATCAACACTCGTCAAGTGTTTAGATAGATAGGTCTCTAGAATATGGCACCTCTTCAGATCCTTGGTCACGTATAAATTCTACAGATGAAGGAATCATTCAGTCAATGATAATAGGAGAGGCACCATGGGAATATTACCACCATTGTTCCCATCTTCAAGATAACGACAAAGATTATTCCAACGACCTTTATCATCCTTCAGTTTTTGATTTTCTATCAAATCCTGTAAATACGGTGGATTCTGAGCAAAATCTGTCCAATATTGAAGAAACTATCGCCATAAATATCTCGACCAAACCCAATGTTGTAGAGAATATTCATGTCAGCAAATCTTGCTCAACTTCAGCACTAGAAATATACTCTGCTCTCTTTCACGAATTCAGAGATGTCTTTGCATGGTTATATGAAGAAATGCCACGCATTGACTCGAGCATCGTTGAACACGAAATCAAGATGTATCTAGATGTCAAACCAGTACGACAACGGCTTTGACAGGTTCACCCGAAGAAAGCCGCTGCCATTAAGGTAGAATTTGAAAATCGTTTACATGTTGGTTTCATTTACCCTGTTCCTCTAACTGATTGGGTATCAAATATTGTTCCTATGATGAAAAAGAAAGGAACAATTAGAGTGTGTGTTGATTACAAGGATGTAAATCAAGCTTGTCCAAAGGACAACTACCCTACACGCTTCATTGAACAGATAATTGATGAATGCGCCAGATGCGAAATCTTTTCATTCACGGATGGATTTTCCAGATACAATCAAATAAACATGCACCCACAAGACCAATCGAAGACTTCATTTATATGTCCGTGGGGCACATACGTGTACCACAAACTACCTTTCGGTTTAAAGAACACAAGGGAAACTTTTCGGAGGGCAATGAACTATGCATTTGATGACATCAAACACATCGTTCAACCATATCTCGACGATTTACCGACTCATTCACGAAAGCAGACTGATCATCTGTAGCATTTAAGAGCTATATTTCTACGTTGGTGACACTACAAGATACGACTCGATCCACACAAGTGTGCTTTTTGTGTCAGTTCTAGCCATTTACTTGGTTTCATAGTTTCTAAGGATGCGATTCAACTCGACCCATGTAAGGTTCAGGCAATCATTGACATGCCTCCACCTTCAAATTTGCTTCAGATTCAAAAACTCTAAGGGAAAGCAAACTTTCTAAGGAGGTTCATTCCAAATTACGTTGAACTTGCGAAAGGCTATACACGTCTTTTGAAAAAAGAAGTGCCCTTCAACTGGGATCAAGTTGCGCAAGCTTCCTTTGATGATTTAAAGGATTCTCTAATAAAAGAATCATTAATGTATGATCCCAACTATCAAAAGGAATTTAAACTGTATCTTGTTGTAATAGATACAACCATCGCAATGGTTTTAGTACAAGAAGATGACAGAATTGAACATCCAATCTATTATTTAAGCCAAAACTTAAATGATACAGAAAGAAAGTACTCCTATGTTGAAAAGCTGGCTCTAGCAGTTGTTGAAGCAATATAGCGATTTTGACACTATATCCTCTTTCGCAAAACTACCATTCCGTAAGATTGCAACCCTATGACCTACTTACTGTCGTGTCAATTACTAGGGGGAAAATATTTGAAATGGATATCCATTTTGCAAGAGTTTGATCTGGAATTCACAAAATCCAAATCAAATATATCTCTAGTTTTCATAGAGTTACTACATGACCTCCCATTGTCGTCCAACGATTCAACATCTAAAGCGTCAATCATGGATGAATCTCTGTTTCTGATATCGTCAAGTGATCTATGGTATGGAGATATACTGATATATCTCCAAACTCAAACCTTTAGGCCTAACACTTCTTGCTCTGAACAACGATGTATTTGATACCAAGCAAAAGACTACATGATCGTCGGTGGTACATTTTACCGTCGTTGTATCGATACAGTTTTGTGAAGGTGCTTCACGCATGAGGAGGCCAAGAAAGTCCTGAATGATTGTCATTCAAGTGCATGTGGGGGGCATCAATCCGGTTATGCTATGGCACAAAAGATCTTACGAGTAGGTTACTTCTGGCCTACTATATTCAAAGATTGCATAATCGCGGTCAAAAGTTGCCATGCTTGTCAAACCTTTGACTACAAAACGAGACTACCACTCGCACCACTGCATCCAGTAGTTGCTATTGGGGCATTCATCAAATGGGGCATAGATTTCATGACATGTAACCCCACCTCGGTCGGGGGGCATGGGTATATCATAGTCGCAGTTGACTATTTTACAAAATGGGCTGAGGCGATGCCTACATTAAACAACAGCGGTGAAACGGCTACTCTTTTCTTTTTCAATCATGTAGTCTCTAGATTTGGTGTTCGACAAGCTATAGTCATAGATCATGGATCACATTTTCGTAATCACATGATGGTTGAATTGGCTGCCAAATTAGGACTGTCCCACGACAATTCTACTCCGCATTATCTGCAAGCTAACAGACAAGTTGAGGCCATCAACAAAGTCCTGAAGTGCATGCTGCAAAGGATGATTGGAATCCACAAACGGAATGGGCACTTAATCCTGTACTTAGCTTTGTGGGCATATAGGACATCAGTGAGAAACACAACTGGATTTACACCCTTTCAGTTGGTGTATGGCTTGGAAGCAGTATTGCAAATTCAGTGTGAAATTTCATCTCTCAAGCTCACAATCGATCTACTCCCTGAAGCTTCAGAGGAAGAGGCTCATTTCTTGGAACTAATCCAATTGGATGAAACCTGTCAGGATGTTGCTTTGGCTAACGAAGCTCATAAGAAATGAGTCAAGGCGCAATTTGAAAAAAATGGAAAACCCCGTGTCTTCTCGGAAGGTGACTTGGTCTTGCTATACGATCAAGAATCTGATAAATTGGGAGCAGGTAAGTTCCAATCTTTGTGGATGGGCCCCTAAATTGTTAAATGAGTATTAGAAAAAGGAGCCTACGAGCTAGTAGATTATGATGGGATTCCACTGTTGCAACCCTGAAACGGTTGTATCTTAAGTGTTACTATGCTTGATTAAGTGTAGTAATATCTTTATATGCTTTTGTTACATTTTGTTTTTGTCAAAGAGTGATCATTTTGGTTGGGTAATCCACTTTGCATTTGTTGCAGATGTCGGACCTGTTGGAATCATTCATTGGATACGCCGATGAAGCTAGTTGTAGTATGAAAAATCTATCTTCTGTAGCCTGGGCCATTTTTGATCCAAGCGGCGAGCTAGTAAGTTTCAGAGAGATATGTATTGGTCGATCTATGAAAAACATCGATGAATACAATGCGTCGATGTAGCTTCTCTGATGCCATCACACATGCCATATGCCAACTTGCTGTCAGGCTATATTTACAAATCGTCATCCTACAACTTACTGGAGTCTATTCCATTCAAAATCCAGCTATCTATCGTATGTTCTTAAGGGTTAGGATTTTGGAAAGGCAGTTTGTTTCTATTCAATATCAACACATTTCTAGAAATTTAAAAACATTAACTAATTCATTAGCAAATTATGTGTTAGATAGTCATTTGCAGCATTTATAAAGGAAAAAGCATTTTAATTAACATTTGCATCAAGATCATGTAACTTAACCGAAATAAAACTCCGAAAATCAAAAATATATATATAGTTGTTTATAGTTTTTACAAAATGTTCTGTTTCCAGGACAAAATTGGTCATACGATCCAAAAACTCAAAAATGCAGAAAAAGACCCTAGACTAACAGTGCTGGTGATAACAAGTCATCGCCTGTGCGATCATACATAAGAGCCTAGTCCATCAACTCAGCACGCCAGTGGTATGGTGTTGTAATCTCAAAGGTAACTCGTCGGTTCTCACATATTGAATACCAAGGGTGAGACCCTCGATCTAATCCTATAACTTTGCAACGGTCTCTGCTATGTCTAGATTGCGAAGCACAGCCCTCTCTACAGCCTCTCCTGCTAGAACGACAGCTGCTACACTCGGGCGCACTACAGGTCACACTAGTCCAATATCTGCACACATATATGAGTTTAATTAGTCTTCATAAGCTTTAAAAAAACACAAGAACATTATAAAAACAATAAACAAAGATATGGTCAGATCTTGTTACCTATAACACCCCACTGCTCGCCAGCTGGTAGCACCAAATATGGGTTTCCTCTAAAATCTATCCCAACATATGGATACTCAGTGAATACCATCTCTTGATGGTCAAACAACTCAAAGATGGCATCAGAGAATGAAATTAGTGACTAACCAACATGTCTGGCCATGAGGTCAACTCATCTCCGCATCTGTGGGTCCCTCGGTGCTGGCAATCCTAGTGAAATGTACTGTGGCTACATCAATGGAATCCTCTCCAAGGAAAAAGCAGTCAGAATGGAACCGTAACCAAAGTTCTTGGATCATCCATTGTTCACCTTGGAAATTTCTTCTTTTATAACTAGAAGTACTGCCTCACACCAGTTGAATACCTTTGGTTCAAAGCACTCCAGGGTGTACTGCATATAAGATCTATTAGCCAAATGAAGAGCTGCGCTATTAGCCAATCTAGAAAAGGTGAACAAAATGGTCCTCAAGGATTGATCAGTGACATCTCGGATACTAATCTTCCTATCCCTGTTCGGCTAAGATCCATCTCTACAAACCTAATGAATATAATCCATCACAGATTCACCCCCACGGGTGGATCTTGATAGTGGGAGAGGGGCACCACACCTCGATAAACCAATCAAAAAGTAGATATCCTCTACTATCAAAGGGATGGATTTGCCTCTAATCTAGAACACTTGGTTGGTCGGATCCCATGCATCGAGAAGATATTGCAACAAATTGATTTGTTGCCTCATGCTGGGTATGCGAAATAATTTGAGCAAGCCACAGTTTCATAATGCAGTAACCGTACCCAGATCATGTAAGGAAATCATGTATCTTCTTCATGCTCATGTTCACCCCATGTAATGACCATCTTGATTCGATGAATATTTGAAACACAAACAAGGGATGAATTAGAATCCTGATTTGGACAAAAACAGGGAAAAATTCCATGAGAAAACATTGCATAAACTTTCCCTCCTGTGCCCATCACACCTTGGCTATGTATTGGGTGAGATGCATACTGATTGGCCAATGGCCAGCTTAGTATGCATCGCACTTTTCGATCATACTAGGTGCGATGGGGAGAGAATGAATTGTTCAAACCCTTGGGGCCCAGAAGAACAAGGAAAGTTGGTCAAAATCAGAAAAGGAAGGAATGCAATTGAAGAGCTAAGGGTGAGCTCCTACCTGGTCCTAATGGCACGAAGAATAGTCCACCAAATCTCTCGAAATCAGATGATGAAATTTGAGGGGGGAAATGCCTCCAGAGCTCCAATAATCCCAAATTTGAATGAAATGGTAGAAATGAGAGGTAAAACTGCTTTTATGTTACTATTCACGTAATTCAAGTAAAATTTTAGCTTTTAACTCATTTTTCAAGCATGTATTTACATTTCTAATCAATTTGATGGAGTAATGGAACAGGTTGTATGACCGTAGAAAGAATATAGTATTAATGGTAAATTGGGCATCTCTGACTATTATCATGAGTAGTGTTACCGCAGGGTTCAAGCTCGTTAAAAAATAAACCCGCCACTGAGCGTACTTTCTAAAGATTCAAGCTCATTAAAAAATGAATCCACCCTTGGTAAATAACCTTTGTGATTGCATTGCTATCAACCTTTTGAGCCTTGGTTGTGTTCTTACTGTCACCTCCACTCTGTTAGCCGATCATATGCCTCCACTTGATTTTTTACCCTTTTGAGGAATAGCTGCGATGAGTGATTCTATTAGCCACCCTCGTTACATTGTCATGTTTGAGAAATTCCAAACTTAACTGGAACTGGTTGCTACCCGGAAACATCACTCGTTCCTCAAAAAATGAGTCTCTTTTAAGCTCTTTTTAGACTCGTAAAATATTGAAAGATTGCTGAGCTACTATTCTTTCTAGCTCGTTAAAGTAAGGTGAAGCACCATCCTCCTCTACATTTTAATCTTTTTGGACTTGAGAGATCATTCCATAAAAAGATCGAGTGCTTGCCTTTTTCGGCTTGCTAAAGCTATTGAAAAATCATCTCTTTCGTATTATCTTATACTTTTTCGGACTTAAGGGATTATGCCACAAAAAAGGACTATTGGAGTTTCCTTTCTGTCTCTTTTCAAACTCTCTGAATATGAAAAGTACCGAGTTATCTTTGTCGTTAAACTCGTTAAAAACAATAGCGACAAACTTGTCCATCTGGACAAGAGCGAGTTTCACTGTCGCTAAGCTCACTAAAACATAGCGACAGGTTTGCCCAAAGGGCAAATTATAGAACAAACATATGTTATCCTCCTCAAGCTTGAAAAAAATAAAGAGGTATCGGTCAGCAATGACTGGGGAAAAAGGGAAGAAAACTTGAAGAACTTCATTGGTAGCAGGTCGCTCTTGAACATGACACTTTCACTCCATCACCATAATTGAGTTGGGTTGGGTTATTCCGTTCACCGATCAATTAACCATTGGTCCTCTGTACCATCCATTTCTGGGGTTAACGCTACCAATCCATCACAGTGTCACCGATATTTTCAAGAGAAGTCATTCAGAGAATTCAGCAACCCAGCTAACGCCTCATCCACTGCAATACCTTCACTCTCCATCTTTCATGGCTGCCATTCCTGAACCTTGTATCATCAAATCGTTTTCACCTCCAGAAAATCATTTGCTTCATTTTGTGTCGTAGATGTGGGATTCATTAAGGCCCTCCTATGATGAGTCACTTCTTGTTGACATCAGCTCATTATCCAAGAATTTGACTTAGGAACAACCCTTTCAGTACTTTGAAGCTTGCATGCCTCAATGGCAAGTTTCTCACTTCCGGCGATAGGTGTACATCAATGGCCTTCGATCGAAAGATTTTGCATGGTGTTTGACATCAGATCCTATCTTCACACCACGTGAATTGTACTATAGTACCTTGAGGGTCATTATCATTATCAGTGATTCCTCTCGTGCATGTTAACAACTTACATCATTGGTTGGTAATCAGGCGATGTCTTTCCATGTTCGACTTCAAAACATCTTTTCACATGGATCGACTTGTACATTGGGCGAATATTGAATGAGTTTTGAAGAACCTGGATCTAGTTTCATTCATCCGGGCTACAATATATTCAGGAAAATAAAGACATCAAATGTACATAGTAGCTACACAGATGATCATCCAAGCTAAGGGATGATGGCTCTATAAGAATCACTAGTTTGCAACAGCGGACAATTATCTGTCCTATATACATGAAAATGAATTTATAAAGCTGAGCATGGGAATGCCCGCCTTAGCTAGATCGTGAAAATAATATGAGGATAATGTATTGTATTGTATTTTATACAGGTCACCTTCCAGTTCGAAAAACCTCAGATCCTCATGATAAAGCATTTCACTTGACATCAGAAGATTTACGACCTCATGCTTTGGGGGGAAACTGTTATAGACATATTTGGGCACTACAACCCCAATCACATACGTCAATAAACCAAGGGATTTTAAACCCCTAAAAGTGTTGTTTCAAACCCTAAAGGATCATGGTCAACTGATTACATCATTTCCTAGAAGTTCCACCTAAAAAACCACTCAGAACTGGTCAAAACTGGACCATACAGACTGCTCCTTGGTCAAGGTGTGATGCATCTCACCTGCTACACACAAGAGTTGCGATGCATACTAAAAATGCCTTCTGTAGGGTGCGATGAGTAAGAGTAGACAAATGGCAGAGACAATTTGCTAAGTGGAAACCCAAAGAATCTTCTAGAAACTTCTCATATGACACTTGCCTCTCTGAATTCGCCCAGGGATGAGTAAGAGATCATGAAATCTCCAAGTGGAACCAAGAACTATTAGTGAAATGACACTAATCAAAAACCCAGAAGCTGACTCACCCCTCTACAAACATCTATATATGGATCCCTCAACTGAGAGATCCACATGCTGGAATTTTGTAATTTGTAAGGAAGTGTTGTTTGTTTCTCTTTGAGAAGAACATTGTATTTGTTGGGTGATCTTTCTTTTCATGAGGTGAAGAGGGTTTTCATGCTGGGAGGATGATGCTGGATTAGATAGTTGGGTTGTAATCCTCTCTTCTACTTCTACCATCAATAAAGTTCTTTAAGTTTTCCTCCATATAATTGTGTACTTGTGAATCTTGTATTTGCGAATGCAATTGTATGGTTAATGTATTTTTGATTCTGCATTGTTTATGGTATTATAGATCTCTATGATTTGATGGTGTTTTTTTGCTTTTCCTCTACAGGTGTTACTTAAAGTGGGATAAGTGAGAAAGGGGTGGCCAGCTCTATCAAAAGAGAGAGGAAACAAGCAAGGAGCCAAGCGAAAGATTAAGGTTGGTGCTCTCTGCTTCTCTCTTATCTATCATAAAAGAAAACCCAAGTTACTTTGAATTGTTTATTTCTAAGATAGCTACCTGTCTTAGTGAGACTAGCAGATCAAATAGACACTAGTTTTCCTGGAAACAATCCACCTGCCCACTATAAATGGTGAAGCAATTGTAAAGACAGAAAAAATAAAGGGGATTTTGATTTTTCAGAAATTACTGTTGTAATCTAACCTTTGATCATAAATTCTCTTTAAAGAGCGATAGTTCTAAACTTTGCCATACATGATTAATATATAACTTAGTTGTTATTCCATTATCTAATCCTGGAGTAAACTCAACGGTGCTTCACTGGTGGCTAAGGGCCTGGCCCTGGTAGATTCCCCTGCTTCTTGTATCACTATTTTACAATTATAGTCTTGTGTGGTTTGATTTCCTTTGCATTTCCTTAATTCACTTTATTCGGTAATCTTTTCTTTATGAAAATTTCATGGAATTGCTCTGTTATATTGAAATTATAATTGGATTGCGTTGGTGACAAAATTATTAATTATAACTTGAAATGTCCTGCTATTCATTCTGATCTAACACTACGCTATCTAATTCAGATTGTTTTTCATTTAATTGCTGCTCACTTATAATTGCGATTGTTGTTCAATTATAATTGTGATTGTCATTCCTTTAATACCTACGATTAATGTTCATGCTGCTAGAATAAGATTGTTGATTCAGTTTAACTTATAGTCATCGTGTGTTTCCAGTTAATTTGCTTTGTTGTTCTGTTGGATTAATATTGTTGTTCAATTCATTTCTGTTAGGATAAACTCTACTGTTTAATTCATTTATGATAAATCAAGCTTTGTTGTTCAGTTTTTCAATACACTTAGTTACTATTCCTTTTTTGTTAATTGAATTACTATTTCCAGTTATTTACTTTAGTGTGGATTGAAGGATCTACAACTGTAAAGGACACTGACTACCACTATCTAAGTTCTTAGATTGGAGATCTTGCCTATGACTGATTTTCATTTGCATCAGTTTACACAGGAGAGAGTTATCATTACTGAGTCCTCGACGGATGATTGTTTGAGTGAATGATTTAGTTACAGAACATTTCAGTTTCTTGCTGTTCTAATTATATTTTGTTTCCAGCATTCATTTATGTTCACATTTTAAAGCATTATACTGCAAAACATTACTCTTGAGCAAGTGACCGCCTCAGACTGAGTACACTCTTGAGATAAAACATCATCTCGGGGTTGATAATTAATGTAGGATAAATAGGGCTTACAAAGACACCTTTTATCACTCAACATTTTGGCGTCGTTGCCCAGGAGAGTGTAGCCATTGTTTTAAGAAGAGTAATGTGCATTTGATAAGTACCTACTAGGAGAGAATTGGGTATTAAAAACAAAAGGTAAGAGCATTCATACGGAGCATGTAACAACCCTACTCCCCTACTTGATTTCCTACAGATTTGTTGATTACTTTGGGTAGAAATAAGTATTTGAGTTTTGTGCATGACTAAGCAAAAAAAGCCTAAAAAGAATCCAAAGCCGCTACCCAAAAATGATAAAGGTAAGGGGTCAGTGACCCTGGTTGATCAACTTTGATAGACGAAATCATAAGAAAGCAGAATCTTAGCCATCCGTAGGTCCTAGAAGAGTTGCTTCTAGACAACTTGCTAGTTCCCTCTAGGCCATAGGATCACCATCTGTAGCCTTTGTTGAGGTCCATAGCCAAACATAAGAGCAAGATTTTCAAGAAGTTGAGAATTCTAGCCCAAAATATTTACAAGAAGGGAACCTTAGTAATCTTTGCAAAGGAAGAGGAGAAACAGGGGAAACAGAAGAACCAAGATCTCCTCTTGGAATAGTTTAGCCACTAAGTAACCCAGACAAGGGAAGTGTTGTCAAAATCATCCAAAACAAAGCTGAAGGATTTGAAGAGCCAAAATCTCCCCAGATATTAGTTCAACAAGGAACTCTTATAATCCCAAACCAAGGAATTGTTGTTAAGGTCATTCCTTCTAGTCAACCTAGGAATAATTCCTTAGAAATCCCATAAGGATATTGGCATATATTTGATCAAATTGCCCAAAATCAACAAACACTTCAAACCTCCACACTGTAATATCCCATTATCAACACTGCAGTAAACGCACCTATGAAATCCATACCTCTACAACATTTCCCTACATTCCATGGTTTAACACTGGAAGACCTAGATGCGTTTCTATTCAAATTCGATGTGTTATGCTGGGGGTATGACTACGCAACAGACCCCCAAAAACTAAAACTATTTCCCTCCACACTAAAAGGAGTAGCTCTATGATGGTTTATGGGGTTAGTTGGAGGCATTATAAATGATTGGGATCAAATGAAAGCTGCCTTTCTAAAAAAGTATCAGGATTATTGCAGGTCTAGAGAATTAAAAGATGAAATATTTCAGATGGTAGCTAGACCTAATGAGACACTGGAAGAATATGTTGAACGGTTTCAATATAATCTTCATAGATCTCCTTATGCATCATACCCTTACCTGACAATGTGTTAAAAACTACATTAATTAAAGGAATGAAGGAACAATGGGTTGAAACACTAAATATTATGGGGAAAGGTGGTATTTATCAAGAAAATTTAACTGACATTATTGAATTGTGTATCAAGAGTTTGAGAGGCAATATGAGTCTAAAACCAGCAGAACATGACATGCCCACAAGGGACAATAGGATCTTTGGTGGAAGTGTAACTCGCACAGAAATTGGGAATTTACTGGAAGATTTTAAAACTAACATATTGGGGACTTTGACAACGCAGCTCGATATTATGCAAGCTAAACAGAAACAAGCAGAAGTAGAGAAAAATTTGGCAATATTTTGCCCTAGATGTAGAAAGAAACATAGCTGCAAAGAGTGCCCACTAGATGCAGTTCAAATCTGTGCTATTTTCACAAAAGACCACTCCACAGAGAACTGCCCCTCATTCCTGGTTTTGAAAGTAGTTTACAAGGAAGCGGAAGAAGAATCACAACTAGTGTACCTACTTAATCAGCACCACCAATGGCAGCCATGACAACCAGGTATGCCCGCCGATCCATCCTCTTCCTTCCAACTTCCACAATATCATGCTTAGCAATATAATACAATGTGGAAAAGTCAACCACCTTTCCCAAGCTGGCCACAACAACCATTTCCTTCATCACCATGGCCAAATAAAACAAGTCAAAACAATTGGCCAAACTTCCCTTATTGCCCACCATTTTGGCAAAACAATGCATATCCAACACAATGGTCCCCTTCCAATTTGCAAAGTCAAGCTTGACAATCAAACTGGCAAAGACCGATGAATCAACCAGCTGGAACAATCCCTCTCCCTCAACCTACACTATCATCACTGTATGCATTACAATAGAACCCCTAGACCAATGTCAGACTGCAAATCCCAGCCCAACCCAACCCAAACCCTAATAATAGACCGGTTCAATCTGTTCAAATAATTGAAGCACCAGAATTATAAATCGAGCTAAGGGAGTGCAACGACCTTCAATTAAGGTCTAGGTGAATAATAGAATCAGAGGGAGAAAAAAATGGTCAATTTGAAAATTCATTTTGCTTCAAAAAAAATAGTACAAGAATAGGAATTAGTTAGACAACAAGCTCATGATCAGGAAACCACCTCTTCTCCTCCATTTCTAGAAAGGCGAATCATACCGTGCCCAATAGAAGATCCTGACTTTGACCTTCTGGGAGAACTAAGAAGTTTGTGTATAAAAATCCCACTCCTCCAAGCTATCCAAGATATCCAAATATATGCCAAAACCATCAAAGAGTTATGTATAAGAAAGCCAAAGAGGAGAATAACAACTAATCCAACCGTCCAATTAGTTAGTACCCTATCTGATCTATTATCAGGAAGAGAAGTGCCTGTCAAATATGAAGACCCAGGGAATCCTATAGTGACAATACAAATCAATGGACAAACCTTTCCAAATGCCTTAGTTGATTTGGGGGCTGCAATTAATATTTTGATAACCACCGCGTGTTAAAAACTTGGCGTTACATCATTAGATCCAACTACAACCCTACTGGAACTAGCTGATCACTCAGTAGTCAAACCAGAGCGTACACTACATGATGTAATGGTATCTGTGGACTCCTGGGAATACCCTACTGACTTTCTGATAATTAACCCCAAAAACCGGCTAGATGGACACCCCTTAATCTTAGGAAGACCTTGGCTAGCAACTGTTGACGCTTACATTGGCTGCCAACAAGGTAGTATGACTATAACTAGATGGAGTAATGTCAAGAATTTAGCTCTATAACCTCCAGCACAGCCAAGTTTAACAATAATGAAAACTAACAAACAACATGTATCATATCTCACAGAAAACATTAGATCACCATTAACTATAGAATATGCCCTCGAATTTAAAGACCAAACAGAGGATGACATCATTAACAACTTCATTAACCAATCTGAATCCAGATCCCATGTACAATGCCATATGATATAAGCAGCATTCGATAACAAACTAGAAGAAGATCCCCTCAAAGACACCCATGATCAATCTACACCTAATACCTCTGCTTACAATAGCAAAACTATAGAAATTGAACCAGGAAAAACTTTGAACATTAACAAAATCTGATAGTTGAACAAGAGGAAAAACTGGTCCAACTTCTGAGAAAATATCAGCAAGCCTTTGCATGGTACTACCCAGACATGAAGGGAATTGACCCCCAGCTATGCACACACCACATATATATGGAAAAATATTCTAGGCCCATTCACCAACTTGAAAGGAGATTGAATCCTCACCTAAAATACATTGTGAAAGCTGAGTTACAAAAGCTTTTAGATGTAAACTTTATTTATCCAATCTCTGATAGCAAGTGTGTCTCTCCACTAGTAGTGGTGCCAAAGAAGAATGGAAAATGGAGAATATGTGTAGACTACAGAGAATTGAACAAAACAACGCAAAAAGATCACTTTCCCCTTCCATTCATTGATCATGTATTAGATTCATTAGCAGGAAAGAAATTATTTTCTTTCCTAGATGGCTTCAGTGGATACAATCAAATTCAAATTGCCCCTAAAGACCAAGATAAAACTACTTTTACCAATCCATGGGGAAAATTCGCTTACATAGACTTACCCTTTGGCTTCTGCAATGCCCCTGTCACATTTCAAATTGCTATCTTAAGAATTTTCTCAAATTTAATAAATGAAGGACTTGAATTTTATATGGATGATTTTACACCCTATGGGGATGATTTTGAGCCTACATTACAAACACTGGAAAAAGTGCTACAAACATTTATCGCTACTAGACTTTGCTTGAGCCATGAAAAGTGCCACATGATGATGACCAAAGGACTTATCTTGGGTCATTATATCTCAGCAACTAGGATATAGGTAGACCTAGCTAAAATTCAGATAATCTTGTCAATACCTACGCCTACTTCACAAACAGAGGTACGCAATTTTCTAGGATTCTGTGGTTATTATAGAAGATTCATAGAACATTTTTCTCAGATTGCTGCACCTTTATATGCATTAACAGGCAATGTTGATTTTATTTGGATAGATAAGTGCAACTGTGCTTTTGAGGATCTAAAGAATCTTTTATCAATAGCCCTAGTATTAAGGGGACCAAATTGGAATTTTCCATTCCAAATTTCATCGATGCTTTAGAAACAGCTATTGGAGAAGTTCTTGGCTAGGAAGAAGATAAAAATCCATATGAAATTTATTATATTAGCAAGAATCTATCTCCTACTGAGCTAAACTATACTGTAACTGAAAAAGAGTTTTTAGCTGTAATAGAAGCTGTAAATAAATTTAGGCATTATATCACTGGATATCCTATTGTTTTATATACAGATCACTCTGCCATAAAATATTTAGCAAATAAACCTATTACAAATGGTAGAGTAACAAGATGGTTGATTTTATTGCAGGAATTTGACATCACAATAAAAGATCGACCTGGAAAAGAGAATCCTATAGCTGATTTTCTATCACAAATGTCGAAGCCAGCAGACATAGCAGCAATGAAGATCAATTCCGAGATGAACATTTGTTTGTTGTTACTGTCAGAACACCATGGTATGCCGATGCTGGAAATTATTTAGTAGTAGGTAAATTACCCAAGCATCTAACCCCAATGAATGAAAACAAATTGTACAGCGCAACACCTGATTCTCATGGATTGGGGGCTACCTATTTCATACAGGGGTAGATATGCACATCAGAAGATGTGTCCGTGAAGACAAAATATTTGACATTCTGACAGCTTGTCATGACGGATCCTATGGCGGACATTTCATAGACCGTAGAACTGGTCACAAGGTTTTACAAATAGGATATTACTAGCCTACAATATTTAAAGATGCTAAGAAGTTTGTACAAACCTGTGATAGTTGCCAAAGGGTAGGATGCCCTGGGCAATCCGATGAAATGCTTTTGCAGCCATAGTTAGTAATTGAGCCATTCGAGTGCTAGGCACTCGACTTTATTGGTCCAATTAACCCATCATCAAATTAGAAAACATACATATTGGTAGCAACAAAATATGTTACCAAATGGGTTGAAGCAGAGGCACTACCAAGAGCTACAAAGGATTCTGTGATTCATTTCCTGTTCCAAATATTTGTGCAATATGGCCTCCCGAAGGACATAATTACAAATGGACGGCCGCAATTTGTAGGTAATAAAATTTCTTCAACATTAAAAAACTACCACATTCGCCACAAAATTACAATCCCTTACCACCTATAGGCAAACGGCCAGGTAGAAAGCACGAATAAGGTGATAGAGGCAATACTTACAAAAACAGTTGCATCGCACAGACGTGACTGGGCTTCAAGATTATCGGAAGCCTTATGGGCATACTGAACAACATGGAGAAATACCACCGGCCATTCGCAATATCAGCTAGTATTTGGGAAAGAACCCATCTTTCTGATAGAATTTGAAAAATTAAGAACAACATATGAGGGGGGTTTGAATTTAAATGAGGCCCAGACTAACAGATTACAACAAATTAACGAGCTAGATGAAATCAGGCTCTCGACTCTTCAACGCACTACATTAATTTAACAATAGAGAGCAAAAAGGCACGATGCCTTGATCAAAAAGAAAATCTTCCATGAAGGAGATTGGGCACTCCTATATGATTCCAGGTTTCAGGATTTTTCGGGAAAACTCCAGACTCGATGGCTTGGACCGTATGAAATACAGAAAGTGCATGACAACGGCACCATTATTTTGACTACTATTGACGGACCTAGACATTCGTTTAAAGAAAACAGTCATTGAGTGTGACTGTACCATAAACTGCTTACTCAGGAATCCTTTTACTAGCAGCTACGAGAAGATTCTAATATGCAGATTACTGCTGAGAAAAATAATCCTTCCTCGGCATTAGTTCACTGAATAACTCTTTTGCTTCCAAATTTTGTATATAAGTTTTTCTTTCCTGCTTGTATAAACTACTTTCTATACAGACTTTTTTTCCTACTGTTCCATTTCAAAGGAACGACACTTCTGCATTTTTGCTGTTCCTTTTCAAAGGAACAACACTTTCGCTTTTTTGTTGTTCCTTCTCAAAGGAACAACACTTTCGCATTTTTGTTGCTCCTTCTCAAAGGAACAACACTTTCGCATTTTTTGCTGTTCCTTTTCTAAGGAACAACACTTACGCATTTTTGTTGTTCCTTTTCAAAGGAATGACACTTTTGCATTTTTGTTGTTCCTTTTCAAAGGAATGAAACTTTTGTATTTTTGTTGTTCCTTCTCAAAGGAATGACAATTTTGCATTTTTTCTGTTCCTTCTCAAAGGAACAACACTTTCACATTTTTGTTGTTCCTTTTCAAAGGAACAGAACTTTCGCATTTTTGCTGTTCCTTTTCAAAGAAATGACACTTTCGCATTTTTGTTGTTCCTTATTAAAGGAACGACACTTTTGCATTTTTGTTGTTCCTTTTCAAAGGAACAACACTTTCACATTTTTTTTCTGTTCCTTTTCAAAGGAACAACATTTATGCTAGATTGCATTTTTGTTGTTCCTCTTAAAGGAATAACATCTCTACCAGATTGCATTTTGGCTGCTCCTCTTAAGGAACAACAGTTGTTCCATCTAAGGAACATCACTTTTTGAGTGAATTTTTGTATGAACATCATTCCGAGAATTTCTTGTGAATAATGGTTCATTTTTCATGATCCCTTCACGGCATAAATATAAATTCATGTAAGAATGCAAAACCAAATGATACTAAAATCAGCAAACAAAAGAAAAATCGCTATCCTTAGAGAAACTGCTTTATATTGATAAGAAAAAGGAAGAAAAGGATACAACTATTTATATCACTTTGCTGTTTTTTCCATTAAAACTAAGTTGATTGATTATTTTTATCATGTTGGTTATTCCCTACTCCTCATAACTCTCTTTGATTATTATTATCGAATAAGAATAAGGGTATATTTTTCTCTATTGAGATGTTCAGACTTCTTCCACCATCCCTACTCTTAAGGAGTGATGAGCCATCCTCTATATATAAAGAAGAAGTGCTATATAAAAGAAAAAGAAAAGAGAAAAAATATATATCTAATCACTAAAAATTCTATGATTTGGCAGATGGAGGATAAGGGGTCTCATCAAGAGCCAACCTACGATGTTCATAAGGAAGCAATGAAGTGGCATTCCCATTATAGCCACCACACTAGGGAAATGATCCAAGAGGCACATAAGAACAATAAAAGCCCCTGGAACAGGAGGTCTCATCACAAGTCGGCATGTCCACCTTTCATTCCTTCCTGGTGAATGACATTGAGAGTCATCTGGTTACCAAGCCATCTCAATGGCCTCCATTCTCTCAAAAATCACTTTCCTAGGCATACATAAAGGATTATGGTTCCAAGGGTGAAAAAAGCAACTTTGTCAAGGTTATGAACACCTGTGGGCAACAGAGCTCTGCTGATGGTATTGAAGTCATATTACTACACATCAATAGTCATTATAAACCCTCTTCTTATATCTTTATCTTGATCTCAAATGAGAGTATGTTCTAAAATCCTTCCGAACCTATTACACATGAAATATTGTTTAAAAATCAATCATAATGGTTAAGTGGATAATGACCACATAAGCACTTTTACTTACGTCAGTTGTCCTTTCCCCTATTTTTTGCATCATTTCATAGCATTTCTATATCTATTTGCGATTTTCATCATAAGCCTCAATTTCAGTAATTTTCTACTTTTGCAATCATGCGATGAATATATACGTCGTTCCTTTTTTTTACTGTACAATTTCGGTCCAGTACACTACTACTCCATTGGTACGGTCGAGGATGACCTATCATTCTTCAGGGGGGTGGGGAGCTTCCGAAATACATCTGTATACGTGTGAATCCTTTACTCAGAGGTACTGAGACCTCATCAGATCTTAAAGACAACAAATTTTAACAATATTAATGTTTCTAATATATACACAGTTTTGTTGTTCCATTGTTATTTCTGTGTTTTGTTCTGCAAATTTTAACAAAGTGCTAAGCATAGATGAAATGGGAGGCCAATCAATATGCAGTGAACCAAAAGTGATGATAATTTCTGACACTGCATGAGCAATTCTGGAAAGAGCAAGATGGATCAATTACCTTACATGGCTATGGTAGTCCCATGAAACTGTGGCCATTGAATTTCTGCAGAATTTGCAGGAAGATTATTCCATGGTGAGGGGAAGGCGAATAATGGTAACAGAGGCAGTAATTGCCAAAGTATCTGGACTACCGGCAGCCAGACCAGTATGGACCTAGAAAAAAGTGAGACTTTGAGATGCCATAGCCATCTTCCGGGACGAAGGACATAACCTTACCATTAAGGGAAAAGGAGTCCTGCCTGCAACTCTGGGAGAACCATGGGCAGAATTAGCTAGAATAGTACAAAATAATATCACATGCGATGGGGGAAAAGATGTGGTAAGACCATGCCACCTCAAATTATTAACAGTATTAAGACAAAAATGTGCTCTAAATTTGCCTGCATATTTAAATTTTTTATTGCATTACGCTGCTCAGAGTATAAAGAAATCTCGTCATGCAGAAATAGTAGTAAGTCATCATGGTTTGATTCGGTTAAAAGTTAGCCACAATCTTCCTTAGCAGTAGAGTAGTTGGGAAGAACTAGTAGGGGGTTTGGCCTTAGTACCCCGAAACGATAAAGAACTACCAACACTTCAAATAAACTGTAGAAGCGCAAATAGTCCTGTAAATTGAGGAGAAGTAGGGGAATGTTTGGAAGTCTCCAAGATAACAGTAGCCAGCCCTTAGAAGTACAAGGCACTGAAGATGAGCAACTCCCACAACTTGAAGGAGGGGAAAACATGGAATAAGAATTAGAAGAAAACATGGAAAATGAATTGGAGGAGGAAACTGAGCACTCCGACGAGGAAGAAGGGGAGGAAGAAAAGCCACCTGTAGCCTCCAACGGAAGCCAATTACAAAACCCTCTACAAGAATATGAATTTGACCAAATTTTGGCCAATATGGGTGATTATATCCAACCCCACGGCCCACTCAACCTCGATATTGAGGCAGGACAATCACAGGAACACTCTGCTCACAGTAAGAGTGCATCCGAGGAGATGAATGTGAGGATGAAGTAGAGGAAGAGGCCATTCAAGAAGTGGTATATCAAACCAGGGTTACCTCACCTGAGAAATCTAATCAGAATAACAAGAAAACTGAATAGGTGTTCCAAGTAGAGATAAGCCAAGGCAAGGACACAGTTCCGAAAGAAAAAGCCTAGGCCTAAGAATGGAAATAGTTGTTCCTTCGAAGAAGAAGACAAATGAAATCAAGAGGCTGCGAAAGGAACAACAAAGGCTACTAAATGAAGTAAAATAGCATAGATAACAAATAAGATTCCTAAAAGGGGGAAAACCTCAAAGAGAATCCTGAGAACAAGGGATATAGCCACCCAAATGAAACCCCATAAAATGAGGACCAAGGGAACTCAAACGAAGCCCATTGTCATTCAAGACTGCAAGGAATAGCATGCAACTGTTATGAATGTAGGATCCCAAATAGAAAGTCCACCCGTGTGCGACAAGGACATTCAGATGGAGGCAATGTCCTCTAGTGTCACAATTAACCCCACATCTCATGAGAAGGAAACATAGACTATAGGAATCAGATATCGGAATAAGAAGATCCAGGTAGATCTTTAGCCCAAAAATATTTTGATGGACAATGATCCTAGGATAGTGAAACTCCAAGAGGATCTGGCATAGGCTCAACGGACGATAGGAAAACTCATAGAAGAGATTGTTCCTCAGGAGAAATACCAAAAGTTACAGCAACAATTTAAGAACATCAATGCATCAGAGAGTGAGGTCTTTGATAAATGTTGGAAGGTAGAGGAAAAAGTTGAAAAGGTCGCAAATAAGATAAACTCAATCATAAGTCGAATGGATACCCTTTGTTCTCTATATACTGATGTTCTAGCATGTAGGGCACCTACCAAAAATTATGCTTTGTTTTTGTTAGAAAGGTATTTACAATTAAAAATTAAGGCTGTCAAGGCAGCGGTACCTATAGAGTCAAAAACTATTGATGATTTCATAAACTACTGTAAACATTATGGAGTGAAAGTCCAATGATTGCTATGTGAATTTTATTTGCATAATTTTGTGTTAGATGAGGAAATGGAAAAGAATTCCAGTCCTTTTGTGGGTGATATCCAGCTTCAAGCATTCATCTCGTTTGCTATTAACCGGATAAAGTGGCTCAAGGTCCATAATACTTTTCAGAGACAAGAAAATAGGATGGACCTCTGGGTTAGAGGTGAACCAAAAAATCCATTGGAATTGCAGGCTAAGCATAAAAGCTTAATGAAAAAACAGGGTGTGATCCAGATTTTGGGACCCATCCATAAAACAATTGTCGAGAGAGGTGTAGAATACTTACATTCAATCAAAGACCCTGCCATAGTAGTAGCTAAACTCTGATGGAAGACTTCCAATCGAAATATCCAGGAAAAAGAACCCTTCAATTATAAAAATTTTAAATTAGTTGTCGATCGCCTGGTTACCTATAGTAACCTCATCTTGAGAGAAGGCCCACTTTGGCTAGGTTGCAGATTTTGAAGCTCCATTATGTGTTATCCTGCAACAGGATATAAGGCTATATACGAATTGCCTGAGGGGTAGACAAGAGCCATTTTTGAAGTTTTAGCTACAAATCATGGTTGTAGACCCCTTACTGAAAATCCCTCTGCAGCCTACTCTCTAATTGCTTTGCACGTAAAGTACATGGTTTTCATGAGGGAATGAAAATGGGTAAGGAGGGGGGTGTGTTGAGCAAAGGAAAAGGTACGATTCTGCCATTCATTTCTTTATCTTTCCCTTTAAACATAATTCTTTTTTATTCTAAAAACTAGCAATATGATAAAATATTATAGTTGAAATGGGAAAGTAGTGGTTAATACGAATTAATCAATTATTGTGTTTTTTTATACAGAAAAGGAAAGATTTGGAAAACACTATTCGAAAGGTAAAGACAAAAGTAGAGCAATTATTGTTCCTTCGCTAGGAAAGCATGTCCATACAAGGAGATCAGAACTGGAGTGCGTAGTTCTGGAAAAGAAAGAGAAAAAAGAGCATCTGCACAAGAGGACAAGAAGATAATTGAAGAATAGAAGATTAAGCAAAGCCCTCAGGATCTTTTGATCCCGAAGGATCACTACTTTAAAGGTTATCTACAACCTTGATGTATCCGCCTACCCATTATAAATGGGGCAACGATTGTAAAGACAGAAAAAGGAAAGGGGATTTTTATCTTTCAGAAATTACTGTTGTAATCTCAACTTTGATCATCAACTCTCTTTGAAGAACGATAGTTGTAAACTTTTCCATACATGATTAATATATAACTCAGTTGCTGTCCCATTATCTGATCCTGGAGTAAACTCAGCGGTGCTTCACTGGTGGCTAAGGGCCCAACCTTGGTGGATTCACCTGCTTCTTGTATCACTATTTTAAAATTACAGTTTTGTGTGGTTTTGTTTCCTTTTCATTTCCTTCATTCGCTTTATTCGGTAATATTTTGTTTATGAAAATTTTGCGGAATTGCTCTATTATATCGAACTCATAATTGGATTGCGTTGGTGAAAAAATTATTAATTATAACTTGAAATGTCCTACTGTTCATTCTGATCTAATATTGCGTTGTCTAATTCAAATTTTTGTTCAATTGAGTTACTGTTCAATTATAATTGCGATTATCGTTCCTTTAATACCGGTGATTAATGTTCATGCTGCTAGAATAAGATTATTGGTTCAGTTTAACTTATAGTCGCCATGTGTTTCCAGTTAATTTACTTTACTGTTCTGTTGGATTAAGATTTCTGTTCAATTCATTTTTTTAGGATAAACTCTACTATTTAATTCATTTATGATAAATCAAGCTTTGTTGTTCAGTTTTTCAATAGACTTAGTTGTTGTTCCTTTTCCGTCAATTGAATTTCTATTTCCAGTTATTTGCTTTAGTGTGGATTGAAGGATCTACAACTGTAAAGGACACTGACTACCGTTGTCTAAGTTCTCAAATTGGAGATCTTGCCTATGATTGATTTTCATTTGCATCAGTTTATAGGGGAGAGAGTTATCGTTACCGAGTCCCCGACTGATGATTGTTTGAGTGAATGATTGAGTTACATAACATTTTAGTTTCTTGCTGTTCCAATTAGATTTTGTTTCCAGCATTCATTTATCTTTGAATTTTAAAGTACTATACTGTAAAACATTACTCTTGAGCAAGTGACCACCTCAGACTAAGTACACTCTTGAGATAAAATATCATCCCTAGGTTGATAATTAATGTAGGATAAATAGGGGTTAAAAAGACACCTTTTATCACTCAAAAATGATATCACAATATCCTGATTGGCCTTTAGCCCCTTCTGATTACCTCCTTATCACATCTACACCATACAAAGGTTTCCTATGACTATCAGTATAGAACTTAAGTGTTAAGTCCTTTAGCATCATGTCAAGTTCCTTTCTCCTCATGTTATTGCTTTGTGCCCTTCATTTTCTGGACTCCACGTCCAAGCCCCAAGAACATCAGAAGCTTCACACAATGCAGATTTCTCCAAAATTCATTTAAAGTGGAGCTCCCAAATCTCCAACCTCCAATATGCTCCACAATGCTTAGGTGCTAATCCTCACTCTACGCTCTTGGCTCTATTAGTTCTTCTCAACCATGTTCCAACCCTAATATTGGAGCCCCCTTATGAACACTTTTTCAATTTCCAACCCTTATAAAGTGTCAACATCCTCAACCTATGATATGACATCATCAATACACGTGGAACTTCCTAAGTGGTGACACATGTCACCTAGATTGGCCCCCTTGGGCCCCTCAAAATGCCAAAACTGCCTACCATGTGTCTTGTTGTACTGCCATGTCATACCGATTTCACCTACCACTTGTCCTTATCAAAGCCAATCAGATGCTTCCATGTGTCCTTATCAGCGCCAACCAGATGCTCCCATGTGTGCTTATCGAACCCAATCATATGCCACAATGTGTCCTTCTAGAGGAGAGAGAAAAGGGCTCACCCACCTTTGGTTTTGCGATGAAGTCGTTTGTTAATTCTCTTTTGGAATTTCTGGAGGCTTTTAAGGCTATGAACGCTTCACCCATATCACAAATTTCTAAAGGGTTCACACAAAGAAGTTTTGATTCTCCGATTGCCGATGTGCTTGAGTTACCAATGCTCTGATATGTGATGTGCCGATATGACTAATGCTCTGATATGCGATTGTCGATATGCCCAATGCTTCAATGTGTGATTGCCGATATGCCTAATGTCACTGGACCTCTGATATGCTGATATGTTGGCACGCTGATCCTCGATATTCCAATATGCTAGACTACGGATCTCCGAGATGTCGATATTGTTTCTTGCCTAAGGCTTCAAATCCCCGAACTTCAGTAAGCCATAACTTTTGAACCAAGAGTCCATTTATTGACTTTCTTGTATCCTTGGAAATATCTTCTAGAGAAATTTCAATTGGAGAGAGTCTGATGTAGGCTTTGAGCCTATATTCTACCTCTAAGATGGAGTCAAACTCTCTACCACTCTTCTTCTCCTTGACTCTCTGGACAACTGAAATCGCACCCACCATGGTTGTCCTTGGTATGAAGCCTGTTGTTGGGTACCAAATCTGCATACTATTTCCCTCCATTTCCACTCTCTCTCTCACTCCTTTTGTATCATTTATATTCACTAATCATTATAAACACACAAGGTAAACCCTCTTCCATTGTCTTCCTGGAATATTTAATTAATGAAGTAATAGTCATGGAGATTTTACCTATGCGAGTTACTAATGTTGACATTTCTGCAAATCTGGTGGTTAAAGGTTATGGGTGCAAACCGCAGAAGCAATTTCGAGCTTCCAACACCATATCGGCAAGTGTTGTAACAACATAACAGATTTTAGGCCTATTCCAGACCTTTCTTGTTTCTCTTGGCAACTATTTGGTAATTTCAACAATTATATAATGATAGACATTAGCTGCCATATTCAGAGACAATTTTCTCTGTGTATTGTATAAGAAGGGTTTCAATGCTATGAATCGGGGTTAGTCATGCAAGAGATTGTGATTGTAACAAAAGACTAATTAATTAATTGAATGCAAGTTATTTTGTTGTTCTCTCTATAAGCTGTGAATCCACCAAGGAGTTAGGCCCACTCTTTTGATTAGGTGTTGCGTTATTTCTGTATGTTGTTATTTCATTTGTGCTGGTTTATTTCAATTGTTGTTACAGTCCTTTAATTAATTGTTGTGATTTTTTTTTATAGTTCTATAATTTATTCTTATTTTTAGTCATAGTGGTTCTTTCCATAACTCAGTTATTGAATCTAAGATTGGTGATTGCTTGTGTCATTGCTACCTACATATATTTTGTGCATTACCCTGAAATAATATACACACTTGGATTGATGAATTAAATGTGGAAAAGGGTTGAATAGGTATTCACACTTGGACACCAACATTTTGGCGCCGTTTTTGGGGAGGCTAACAAGGTGCAAGAACATGATCTACACTAATCTATAGATCAATCTCTCGTCCTAGGGAGGAAATTGGTTACCCTTCTCTAAGTCCTGAGCGTAGTGTTCTATTTTCTTTTCTTTTTCATTTCTTTTTGTTTTTCTGATTTCCTAGAAACCAATGTCTCATTCTGGAGGGGGGGGGGGGGGATTGTTACCCCTGATCTAGATCTTGAGCCTTAGCTATTCTTTTTGGTTTTTCCTTTTGTTTTCCTTTCAATTTTTTTACATAAGGCTGACCTTCATTGAATAATTTTTTATCTAATTACATGCATGGAAAATAAAGCTAAGTTGCTAGTTTCCTTTAAAAGAAAATGGATGGTTACAATGGTTTTCCTTTGGAGACGAGCGTGTGCTTGTGCGAGAAGGAGCATAATAATGTAATATTTATTTTGACATGCCTTTTCTTATAATTAATGCATGAGTAGTGTTTTTAGAATAAGCGTGTTGTGATATTTTACTTACTTTTCATGTATTCACATGAATAGATGTTAAAAAATCATTATATAAGATTGATTTTTGGTTGATAAATATTCTATGTAATCATGATATCATTTTTGTTGATGATCCAAACTTAAACATGAATGCAAAAGAATACAGATATAATCATAAATGTAGAGATGCAATAGAAATAACACTTCATTTCATTAATATCAAAGAACTGAAATATGCTTACATATAGCATGTAAATAAACTAGCTTGGGCGATGGTAGCTTACCTCTGAGAAAATATGTGGCAACCACATGCCTCTAAAATGTGTTGCAATGAGGCTCAAGGGCCTTTTTATTATTAAACAACAAGGGAAAACCATAAAAGATAAAAAACCTAACCCCAAGAGATGGAACGATAAGAGTTTGTGGGCCTGTTGGGGTTAATTGGGAAGGCAACTTCCTATGGTCATAACTTGGTTATATTATATTTGTTTTGTGCATATGATACCTCATTGCAAATATCTCTCTAATTACTACAGGATATGCCTTAAGACCCTTCCTATAACTACGAGCCTGATGCGGACCTCAAAAAACGTCGTTTAGGGAGTTAACACTGCTCTGGAAGTTCATGACCCGAAAAAATGCTAAAAATAGCAAATGTTGTTATAAAAAAGGAAATTGATGAAATCGACTGGAGGTATAGGTGGAATAGGAGGGTGGCCAACAATATCCACTTGGATCAGTCCTCCATGCTAGGAAGAAATTCTCCCCATTGCATGCAAGGCCTCCATGAGGTGAGGAAATTTCTATTGAACTTGGTCCCTGGTGAACCACTTTCCTTGGTGAAGGAGTTTGCTTGCTTTGACAATTCGATATAGCTGGAACCTATTTGGTTTCTTGATATGCATGTCCGTGATTTGATCAATTGTGGCTTGTTCCATGTAGTCTGGGTTTAGCTTTGTTGGTGTGAGTTTTTCTGATATTTCGGATGTGTCTAGTAATGGTGGAAAGTATGGTCAAAGGTAGTTCACATTGAACATTAGGTACAAGTCAAGGAACAATGGAATGCTGAGCTTGTAGGAATCATCCCCTACAACCTTGTTGATGGTGTATGTTCGATATAAAAGTGGGTTAAGATTGTGGTGGGGCTGATTGAGGCATTCCTTCTGCGAATGTAACCAAACTTCGTCACCTGCCTAGAACTTGTGTGACACCCGATGTTGATCATGTCGTTATTTGTACTTAGAATTTCCATTATTAAATATGTATTGGACCTTTTGGCATATGTGATAAATGCACTCAATAATTTGATTATCTTTGTCAGCTTCAGACTAGACATGAGCTGAATCTGCGTGAGTAGTTGCAAATGGTGTGGCCAGATCAATGGGACATAGTGGCTAGAATCCCAACCCAACTTGAAAGCGGTTGTGGTCAGTAGAAATATGGAGAGATTTGTTGTAGCTTTGTTGGACATAGGGGAGGTTTTCATCCCATGTGTGTGGATGCTTCAATTTGTACATGTGCAGAATGTGTATGATCATCATGTTGGCGACCTCTATTTGGCCATCAATTTGGGGGTGGAAGGTCATGGACTTATTGAGCTTAGTATCCAGCATCGACCAAAGACTTGACCAAAATGTATTTTGGAACCTGTTGTCCCAATATGAGTTAATGGACTGTGGGATCCTAAAGTGTACCCACACTAGTTCAAAGAAGAGCTTTGCAGTGGCTTTTGTTGTGATACTCATCTTGTAGGCTACCATAATGGCCATCATAGAGAATTTGTCGACAACCATGAAAACATAGTCATTGACATGCTTATTAAAAGGAAGGCTCGACATGTAATCCATGGAGATGGATTCCCAAAGTCAACTATGAGTACGTAGAGGAGTATATAGGCCTTGCTTCTTGATGGTCGATTTGGAAATGGCATAGGAAGTGCAAGATCTGATGTACTTCCCAACATCATTGTTAACTTCTTGCTGTAGCAAGTTATTCATATTTCATGATTGGCATTTTACAGGCCAAATATGTCGTACTTTGCCTGCTGCAATGCTCCATATTTGTTTAAACAATCTCCAAGTGAAGAAGGCTACCTCAAGTTCATTTAATTGCCTTCCAAATTTTGTAAAGTTATCCTGGTATCACCATTTTTCGGTTAAAGGGAGGTCCAAACAGTTTAATCTTGGTCTCCCTAGGTTTAAATTTCCTGTTTTAGAATATAGAGAATGTAAATCTGTCCAAACAGTTTAATCTTGGCAGATTCTTACATAGGTAGAGAAGTAGAGGAGCCCAACAGCTTAATCTGGGCCCTGGAAGAAATAAGGGTAGTATGTAGATTGGAAAGCATCAAAAGAAAAATGAATGATGGGTTTGTAAGTCTAAGTGCACCCCCAAACAAAAGAAGAAAAAATGTTGGGTAAGTAGGCTGGGTAGGTAGTTCTGAGATTGTTGAATCCTAATTGCTGACCAGTTCCAGGTTTTCAGGTGTCATATCATCCAGGACACAATCAACAAGAATTTGTATGCAAGAAGCTCAAAGGAGGTATAAATAACTCCCCTTTTCTGTTTTCCCCAATCATTAGCTAACTTCCCAAAAGAGGTCAAGATCTGCTTGACACCTCTTAAGTTCCATCATCTTCATGACACTGGCTTGAGTAAAGATCTGCTTTACTCAAAGTTGTTCCATACTTTCTCTTAAGCATGGTCCTACCCCCTTGTAATAGCCTAAGGTCTCCTGAACTTAGCGCTTTCTTACCATCTCCATATTAACCACTAACATTATTATTTAGCTCCCTATTTTTCCCATCCCCTTATTAATATTATGCAAAATCCCCCTACGTAATATCCCTCCTCCTGGTTGAAAAATAACCATAAGTACCCCCGGGAATTGCTCAGTTTATCTGAAACTTAGCAAGAACCCTTGACCTCCAAAACCATCTCCCAGATACAATGGACTCCTTCCAAATTATAAGATCCCTCTAAGGTAATCGGACCCCTTCCGAAACTTCAAATGCCCTTTGCACCCACTCACTTGCTCCTTCTTCCCAAAACTTACACTTCATAGAACCTTAAAGCCACATCACATCGCGGCGTTGCGCTTTCATCTCCATAAAATTTATCACCCATCCGTCACCACCCGACGCGATATTGCGATATCGGCGGTCGGCGGTCGCAAGCGCCGAATGTCCAACTCAAGCACCCTTCGTTCCCCGCCGATGCGATATTGCGATCGCATCGAAGTTTCTTCATCGCATTACGTCCAGTATCAGCACCTCACCACGTCACTCTGTACCAGGGACCCACCACAGTTGACATCATCCGCCGTACAGCCGACGTCATGCTGACGTCAGCAGCCAGAAAGCCGAAACTTCACGCAGGAAGAAAAATCGCACTTTGGAGCTCCAGAACAAGAAACAGAGGCAGTTTTCGATGGACGATTAGCGCGAAGTGCTAATCACGCATCGCTACGAGAAATAGGCCATTTCGAGGAATCTTCAGGGAATCTTCTGATCTCTTAGCCCATTGCGCACTGAAAAGCCTGAAAATCGCTTGATCGTGCCAAAATGATCCGGTATAAAGACAACTGCAGATCAATGACAGAATTTAAAGTGTATCAGATCAAGTCATCAAGCTTCAAGCGTGTCAAAGAGTATCAGTCGATGGCAGAAGCCATCAATGTAGCAGAAAAGAGTATCAGTGAAAATATTGAGGAGCAGTCCGAAGCAGGAGAAAATTTAATATCTTCCAACAGATTCATAGAAAGAGGGCGAAACCACTTGAAGCTCTCAAATCATAATTATTGCACATTTAATTCAGACCAGAGCCGAACTGCAATTCCCGAAGCACAATCATTCCAGCAGCACCGTATCTAGCCCTCAAGGGCCACCTCGTCACCTGTTCCGATCCAGCTACCCCCAGCGCAGCCAAAAAGATTTACTCGCATTTAATTCCAGCAACACTTAGAATTTTGAAGAGTTTTCTAGCAGACCTGTCTAGGTCACTTGTAATGATGTCTTTCCTATATTTTGCTTATAAATACCACCCTGAGCAATGTTGTGAGGGGTTGGTTGGTTGGTAGTAGTTGTTGGTCAGTCTTCTTTCCAACATTGTCTCCGAGCAGAGACTCGCACTGTAACTGTTATAATTTCCATAATCAAAGATTGTTGAAAGCATGGATTGCGAAACTACTTGATGTTTTCTCTTGGTCTAGGAATGATTACGGAATTCCTGTGCTTCTACATGATCCAATAAGTGTTCCTCTCCCCTGTTAAATTTTATGTTTTTTACCACCTTTCCGCCTTTCTAAATTGCAGGAAAAAAGAATAGCTTAAGATTTGTTTCATTACAC
>APFE031452800.1:0-33240 GCA_000404065.3 Pinus taeda
TATATATCAATAAATAAAATAGGGTCAAAAACAAATCATAAAATACATAAAAAACACGAAGGATCCAGAAAATAAGCTATAATGAAAAATAAATCAACCAAAAAATACTATAAAAAGGACACCAATACCTACATAGATAAGAAAACAAACAAAATAAATCTAAAAAAGAAGCCTAAAACAAAACTAGAATGAGAGGACATGGACCTAACTTCCTCTCCTCCAATAGATGATGCTAGAAATTATTGCAATTCTACACTTCTTCACTATTTTACCTTTTTCTTGGGTATGCTCCAACACTTCTCACAAAATTGAGTCTAAATTGTTTCAGTATTTCTAGCGTTGTATTTAAAGACCCATCAAATTTTTTTGTCAATTGATATTATATGTTCACGTTTGAATCTTCTTAGAAGATTCCATGTTAGGTACTTATATGTAAAATTTAAATTGCCTCGTGTATAATTTTTCTTTCCTCCCATCTTATTTTCCACTGTCTGAAAAGGGTAAAATTATATCCCCTCTCCCTTCTTAAGATTATGGTGGTATTGGGAATATTTTGTTAGCCTATTGACTTATTTCTACAAACATATGGTTAATTGTAGTCTAATAGGAAATCTCTTGTGGATCTATATCTAAAGAGTTTGTTGAGATTTAGTAGCCTCAGAAGTAATTGAAGCCCTAGAAATCAGTGTTTGGAGGAAGAATCAAAACCAAAGTGATGTGGTATTGGAACCCAAGCTTGGGGTTTTGCACCTAAATGAGTTTGGAAACAAACAATTGGACTTTGACTCATTTGACACTTGGAGGTATTAGAGGACACCTAGAGGAAAAAAGGGTAGAAAAGTTCACACAAAATAGATGTCTCTAATAAGAGATATCAATTTTTATATGTGGCTTGTGGTTAATTTGTCTAGTTGGGAAGGTCAACGTGGGCTAAAGTATGGTCCAAGAAAAAATTCTTGGAGCCACATGTGTGCATAAAAATAGATGTTAAGCATTGGAGGTTTAGAGCACATCCAAAGTGCAACTCTGAGATAGATAGTGAACTTGAGGTAGCTCACAAACTAACAAGGAGGATGAATTTGGCACAATATGTGGAGGAGTTTCTCTTATGTTTGGGTGTGGATATCCTTGATGGAAAAGGCAAAAGTTCTAAGGTAAGTTTGGATGATTTTTTTTGCTACGTTTGTGTGGTGCTTGGATCTCTATTCACACCACAGGAAGTGATGCTACAACATCGTGTTGGACACATAATTTGGAGGGTTGAGAGGGCTTGTAAAAGATCTCTTCCCTAGCCATAGTTACTCAAAGGAGCAATGCTGTTGAACAAGGGTTTCTTCCCTTCAAGAGAGATCATATCACCTGTTTTCGTGAGACGGGGAATTGTAGGGTGCTTTAAGGAGGTTCCTTATGCCCAAAATAATGTGTTGAAATCTAGAAAGGAAATCAAAGAAGAGCATGTGTTTCAAGAAGGGAAACATAGTTCGGAGTAGCTATTTAGGGTTGTTGGTGTGCCGTAACCATATCTCAATAAGCTTAGATATTTAGGACAAGAGGACCAAGAGTGTGTTTGAAAGAAAGGTATGTGTATCTTGTTGTTCATGTTTATTTTCTAGTCAAATCAGAGGTCTAGGTTGGAAAAATTGGTACTCGAAACATGTGAAATATTGGATGGAAGTGTGATATTGGACCAAGTTGGCCCTACATGCATCACCATTGAAAGACTAAGGTGACTGCTAAATCAGGCATAGATTGAAGGAGCTTAAGGTTTGATCCAAGAGGAAGAAAAGTTGTACAACCCAAGTTCATTAGTTCATTGTGGGAGAACAAAGTTCAATTTAATTATTATTTTTTTTTAAATTCCCATTATTCATTCATTACTAATATCAATTTATTTAAACAAAGTATCACCATTTTATATTTTTTACTACATTTCATTAAAATAACTTTCACCCAATATTTATAAAGATCTTAAATTGAAAATTTAAATAAAAAGGATTGTACAAATTTAAAAATAAACCCAAATAAACTTTAACCAAACTATTAAATTAATTTTCTTAAACCTTTTTATTAAAATTAAAATAAAATATAAAATGTACCAAGGAAAAAATAATAACCAGTTAACAACCTAACATCATTAAATCCACCCAAAAAGTTATTATAATGTGATCCCTGAAATAGATTATTAATATGACATTTAATAAAACAAAAAGAAAAATAATAATTAATGGAAAACTCACTTGCAATTGTGAAAATTCTCAGAAATATAGAACCCATCCTCCAATAATAGCCCATGGAAAGTAGACGAAGTTGAAAGTGGCAACTTCCAATTCCTTCAGCCTCATTTCTTGTAGCCCACACACACCGCAGCTACCATCTCTTCTGTTCTTCATTCTACTAGCCACCATCTACTAAAGCAAAGGGGAAAGCGCATATCTAGTATTAAGTAGAAAATATCTCTCAGGCCCAGAATTCTTAAGAAATATTATTGATTAGACACGTCATATTTAGTATAGAGGAGATTATATGAAGTTTTATTGAATTATTAAATCTACAGGTCATAGTCCCATTACGCGTGCAAGTTGTAGAGCTTTTGAATTTTCCGATGACTCGGAGGCATTTAGTGACGACTAACATTGTCGAAATCCTATGGCTCCGAAGGTTGCTAGCGCTAGAGTGATTTGATTCAGGAATTCAGAAAAAGTTAGGATAATGATGTTGTGGTCCTGACTCCATCTGTTGGGAAAAAGCTAACATAATGATGTTGTGGTCCTTATACCATCCGTTTACACCATTGTAAAAGACCACCAAACATATTGTACCTAACTTTGTTGGTGATTGTTGGCAACATGAATTTATTTTAACATTTAATTAATTATTTTTATAAGATGTTCTATGAATTATTGTCCATTTTGTAAAAAAAAAAGAAAACTTACATATATATATACTCATTGTTTTAAGTCTCACATCTATATTTTGCAATATTTTTTTTTTTTTAAAAGTTTTATTTAAATTTTAAAAAATAATTTTCATTATTTTTAAATGTTTTCTTAATTATAATTTAATAATAAACAACTGATTTTAAATTTAATTATAAATGTATTTCAAATGCTTTTTGTAAAAGTTATATTTTTCTTAAATAAATGAATATCCTATTTAATATTCACATATTATATTTAAAAAACATTTATATATATATATTATATATAATTTTTAAATGATGCATTATAAAATTTTATTGTAATTAACTTCAAATTTTAATATTAAAACATTTTTGTGTTTTCTTTTATTGGGAAGTAAAATTTTCTAATGTTTGGATTTATAAATTTACACTCATAGCATAAGAAAGTTTGTCGGACTACCACTGAAGCTCAACCAAATAAGTAACCTCAAATGTTTCAAAATATGAAAAGACACAGAGCTAAGACACGAAAACATAAATGAAAACTAAATATACATAGGAAGATAGGCATGCATCCATATTTCCCGGGATCAATTATTGGGATGGGATGCTTATTTCTCCTAGGAGGGCACCAAGGATTAGGATGAGTCCCCATTTACCATTAAATTCTTGTAAGAACAATGCTTGTATGACCAACATCAACAATCCAATCTTCAACCTCAGCAAACACCTACATCTTTGGTAGGATTATGTCGCTCATCGGAAAGTTCCCTTTCCACCTAAGTAATCTCTTCTTGAATTGTTTAAGTGGTAAAATCCCAGTAACAATTGGTTGAGCTCTCAAGTCAAATTTGAGCTCTAGGACAACCACTCTCTTGGTAGTAATATGCTCCTCACTTGACATTAGCTATTTATCTAGGCATCAAAAACAACCAAAAAGATGAGAGGCCTACATCACACTCGAATGGTT
This sequence comes from Pinus taeda, assembly GCA_000404065.3. NCBI lineage: Eukaryota > Viridiplantae > Streptophyta > Pinopsida > Pinales > Pinaceae > Pinus > Pinus taeda. The sequence goes on from APFE031452800.1 coordinate 3,870, forward strand.
CAACAAGAGTGGAGAAGCCCAAACACAACCCCCTATTCTTCCCAAAACATTCTAGTGGGAAAGTCATCTTGAGGCCTAAAATGTCTGCGGGAGAAGAACATGGAACAAACCAAGGATTATGAATAAAAATGTATGAATAAAGTGTCCTAACATACTTAGGCCCAATGGCTCTATTAGGTTGCTCGAGGGTGAGCTCTCCTAAGGGACATCATTGGAAAACCATAAGGGACATCATTGGAATTTTCCACTTTGTTAGTGTTATAGTGGAGATATAGTGGGAGAGAAGGGGAGGGATGTAGAGAGAGTGATGGAAGGAAGGAGAGAGGGAGGAAGAGAGAGAGGGGTGATGGGAAAGGATGTAGTTATGGATGGAGGATGGAGGGAAAGTGAGGGAGAGAGGGGAGAGGGAGGTAGAGATAGATAAAGTAAGGGTGTGAAAGAGAGGTGGGTTGGGAGTGAGTGAGAGAGAAAGATAACAGAAGAGAGGGAGAGAAGGAGGGACAAAGATAAGGTGGGGAGAGAGAAAGACAAAGAAAGTTGAAAGTTTCATGGAAAGAGAGGAAAATGAGAGAGGTAGGGAGAGGAAGGCGGGAGAGAGGGGGAAAGATAGACCGGGAGAGGGAGAGAAAAATATAAAGGGGGAGAGAAATATGAAGGAATAAAGAGGGTGGGAATGAGAGAGTGAGGGGGAGTGAGAGAAAGTGGGCAGAGGGAGAGATAAAGAAAGGGGGTGATGGAGACAAAGCAAGAGAGAGGGAGAGGGAGAGGGACATAGAGAGAGTGATGGAAGGAGGGACAAAGGGGGGGAGAGAGATAGGGGTGACGGGAAGGGATGCAGGGATGGATGGACGATAGAGGGAATGTGAGGGAGAAAGGCGGGTAGGGATAGATAAAGAGAGGGAGTGTAAAAGAGAGGTGGCGAGAGAGAGAGGGAGGAGAGATGGATGTGAAGAGGGGGCAGTGGGGAGAGAGAGAGGGAGGAAGAAGAAGAAGGGGAGAGAGAGAATGAGAGGGTGAGAGAGAGAAATATGGGGGGAAAGGGAGATGGAGGGATATAAAGGGGTGAGGGAGAGGGAGAAAGATATATATAAAGAGGGAGAGGAGGAGATGTACAGAGAGTATCACATGTATATAGAGAGGGAGAATGAGGGAAGGTGGCACAAAGATAGTAGTGGGATAGAGATATCACGAGATAAAGAGGGGAGGGAGAGAGGAGAAGTGCAAGAGGTAGAGGGAGAGTGGGTTGGATTACAATAGTAAGAGGTGAGAGAGGGAGTGAGTGAGAGGTGGAGAGAGAGATATAGGAATAGAGAGGGATATAGGGATGGAAGGAGAGAGTTAGGGGGGAGAGAGAGAGGCAAGAGAAGGGTGGGGTGAGGTACATTGTTTGTCATTGGTCATTGGTCACAAATGTTAATAAGGACAACACCATGTCAATGTCTATTCTATCACTCGTGGGTAGTGCAAAATATAACAAATAATATTAGTATTCTTAAATGAATATAATTAATTCCCACTGGGGGTAGAATAAATGCTAGTGAGATATATTGTTAAATCACTTCATGATGTGAATATCAGCCATTCAAAACTCCATGAAAATAAATCCATGTTAAATACTCACACAACTTAGCAAACAAAAATAAAAATGATTAAAATAATAAATGAACTTAAATTTATAATGTGAATATTCATAACTTATTCTATTATAGTAAGTAGTAAATGCTATTTTGATAGCAATTATAATATTTTATAATAGTTCGATATAATCGGGAAAAAAAAATATAAAATAAGGAAAATTAACTTCTCTCTAGACAATATTTGTAATATTATCAAATATGCTCACATATTTGTTGGCACAAAAAAGGGAATTGGTTTTTGTTTAAACATACTAGAAAATGTAAGAATTGTAGGAGTGATAGTATTTTTTTAATTTAATTATTTTAGATAAGTATAAATATTTAAAATTATATAATACATATATTTAATTAAAAAAATTTTGATTTAAATTTTAAAATGTAAATAATTATTATAAAATAAATTTAATAAAGAAAGAAAGAAAATTAACCTTCTTACCCTAAATCCTAAACCCTAAACTCTAAACAATAAACCCCTAACCCTAAACCCTAAACTGTAAACCCTAAACCCTAAGTATTTTATAATATTTTAAGAAGTGTTTTGTAACTTTTATTTAAATGTTTATTAAAAGCATTTACTAAAGTGTTATAATCCCTAAACCCTAAACTCTAAACCCTTAACCCTAGACTTAAAATGCTAAACCCTAAACCCTAAACTCTCAACATTTTTTAGCATTTTAAAAATGATTTTCTAACTTTTATTTAAGTGTTTATTAAAAGAATTTACTGAAGTGTTATAAACCATAAACCCTATAGCCCAAACCCTATACCCTAATCATTTTATAACATTTTAAAGAGTGTTTTGTAACTTTTATTTAATGTTTATTAAAAGCATTTACTAAAGTGTTATAAACCTTAAAACCTAAACCCCAAAACCCAAACTCCAAACCATATACCATAAACCGTAAATGATAAGCATTTTATAACATTTTAAAATGCATTTCCTAAATATTACTTATTTGTTTATTAAAGGCTTTTACGAAAGTGTTATAAACCCTAAATTCAAAACCCTAAATCCTAAACTCTAAACCCCAGACAATAAACCTCAAACCCTTAACTCTAACCATAAACACTAAGCATTTTATAACATTTCAAAAAGAAGTTTGTAACTTTTATTTATTTTTTTATTAAAAGCATTTACTCAAGTGTTATAAACTGTAAACACTAAGCTCTAGACCCAAAACCTAAAACCCTAAACCATAAACCCTAAATCCTAAGCATTTTATAACATTTTAAAACCGTTTTGTAGCTTCTATTTAAGTGTTTATTAAAAGCATTTACTAAAGTGTTATAAACCCTAAACCCTAAACCCTAAACTTAAAGCCCAAAATCAAAACCCAAATCCCTAAGCATTTTATAATAGCTTAAAAAGCCTCTTGGAATTTTTATTTAAGTATTTATTAAAAGCATTTACTAAGGTCTTATAAATCCTAAACCCTAAATCCCAAAGACCAAACCGTAAACACTAAACCCTGAGCATTTTATATCATTTTAAAACGAATTTTGAAACTTTTATTTAAGCCTTGATTAAAACCATTTATTAAAGTCTTATAAACCATAAACCTTAGACGCTAAACCACCTTAAGCCCTAAACCCCAAACCCTAAACGCTAAACCCTAAACCCTAATCATTTTATAACATTTAAAAAAGAGTTTTTTAACTTTTATTTAAGTGTTTATTAAAAGAATTTACAAAATCCTTATAAACCATAGATCTTAAAACATGAACCCTAAACCGTAAACCCCAAACCCCAAACCATAAATACTAATGATTTTATAACATTTTAAAATGTATTTTGTAACTTTCATTTTATTGTTTATTAAAAGCATTTTCAAAAGTGTTATAAACCCTAATTCCTAAACGCTAAGTATTTTATATCATTTTCAAAAGTGTTTTGTAACTTTTATTTAACTTTTTATTAAAATAATCTACTAAATTGTTATAAACCCTAAAACCTAAGCCATGAATTGTAAACCCCAAACCCTATACCCTCTACCATAAAGCTTAATCTTTTTATAACATTTTAAAGATAATTTTGTAGCTTTTGTGTAAGTGTTTATTAAAATAATTTAGTAAAGTGTTATAAAACCTAAACTCTAAGCCCCAAACGCTACACCAGAAACCCTAAAACCTAAACCCTATGTATTTTGCAATATTCTAAAAAGTATTTTCTAAATTTTATTTAGGTGTTTATTAAAATCATTTACTAATGTGCTATAAACCCTAAAACCTAAACCCTAAGCATTTTACAACATCTTAAAAAGTGTTTTGTAACTTTTATTTAAGTGTTTATTAAAAGCATTTACTAAAGTGTTATAAACCTTAAACCATAAACCTGAAACCGTAAACCCTAAACCCCCAAACCCCAAACCCTAAAACCTAAACCCTAATCATTTTATAACATTTTTAAAAAGCATTTTATACTTTTATTTAAGAGTTTATTAAAATAATTTACTAAAGTGTTATAAATCATAAACCTTAAACCCTAAAACATAAACCATAAACCATAAAACCTAAACCCTAAACACTATTTTTTTTCTAATATTTTGAAGAGGGTTTTGTAACTTTAGTGTTATAAATTCTAAACCATAAACCCTACACCATAAATCGTAAAAAACCGTAAACCTCAAACGCTAAATCCCACATCGTAAACCCCAAACATTAAACCCTAAACACTAAGAATTTTATAACATTTTAGAAAGCCATCTATAAATTTTATTTAAGTGTTTATTGAAATAATTTACTATATTGTTGTAAACCCTACACTCTTAACCCTAAACCCTAAGTAATTTATAACATTTTAAAAAGTTCTTTTTAACTTTCATTTAAGTGTTTATTATAAGAATTTAATAAAGTCTTATAAACCGTAAAACCTAAGCATTTTATAGCATTGTAAAAAGAGTTTTGTAACTTTTACATAATTTTTTATCAAAAAAATTTACTAAGGTGTTATAAACACTAAACCATAAAAACTAAACCCTAAATTGAAAAAACCTAAACCCTAAACACTAAACCCTAAGCCTTTTATAACATTTCAAAAAGTGATATGTAAGTTTTATTTAACTATTTATTAAAACAATTTACTAAATCTTATAAACACTAAACCCTAAACCCTAAACCCCAAACCATAAACCCTATACGTTATACGCTAAAACCTAAACCCTAAGAATTCCATAACATTTTAAAAAGTTTTTTGTAACTTTTTTAAGTGTTTATTAAAAGAATTTACTAAAGTGTTATACCTTAAACCCTAATCCCTAAAACCTAAACCCTATAACCTAAACCCTAATTAATTTATAACATTTTAAAGAGTTTTTTGTAACTTTTACTTAAGTGTATATTAAAAAATTTAGTAAAGTGTTTTAAACGCTAAACCCTAGATGCTAAAGCCTAAAAATTTTGTAACATTTTAAAAACTATTTGTAACTTTTATTTAAGTGCTTATTAAGATAATTTACTAAAATATTATAAACCCTAAATCCTAAATCCTAAACCCCAAACTGTAATCCCTAAACCATAAACCGTAAGAATTTTATGTGTATCTATAATAAGGGAAGACCACATGTGGGTATGTGAGTGTAGGAGGGAGAAAATTATGGTACATGAGATACCACTACCTTTGTTTTTCCACCCTTCTTCATAAACCTTTTTCCTTTTATTTATTTTTCTTCATAACTCCTCGAGGCTCCATGGGATGAATGCATTATGTGTAATATGTAGCAATGGATACCCCCTTAAGGTGGGGTGGTTCATCACTACACCCTAAACACTAAACCCTAAACCCTAAACAATAAACCCTAAACCCTAAACCCTAAACCCCAAACTCTAAACGATAAGACCTAAACCTCAAATCCTAAACAAAAAACCTTAAGAATTTGGTAACATTTTAAAAAGTGTTTTGTAACTTTTATTTAAGTGTTTATTAAAACAATTACTAAGGTATTATAAACCCAAAACCATGAACCCTAAACCCTAAACCCTATATTGAAAATCTTAAAACTAAAACCCTAAGAATTTTATAAAGTTTTATAAACTGTAAACCATAATCCCTACAGCCTAAACTACAAATTCTCAACGCTAAAACCTAAACCCTAAACCCTAAAACCTAAATCCTAAACCCTAAACTATAAACCCTAAACCCTAAATATTTTATAACATTTTAAAAAGTGTTTTGTAACTTTTATTTAAATTTTTATTAAAAGCATTTACTAAAGTGTTATAATCCAAAAATCCCAAACTCTAAACCCTAAAACCCTAGACTTAAAACCCTAAACCCTAAACCCTATAGCCTAAACCATATACCCTAATCATTTTATAACATTTAAAAAAAAAATTGTAACTTTTTTTTAAGTGTTTATTAAAAGAATTTACTAAAGTGTTATAAACCTTAAAACCTAAACCCTAAACCCTAAGCCGTAAAACACAAAATCCTAAACCCTAAGTATTTTGTAAACCTTAAACACTCTACCTTAAACCCTAAACCCTAAACTCCAAACCATAAACCCTACAACGTAAACCCCAAACCCTAAACTATAAACCCCAAACCCTAAGAATTTTATAACAATTTAAAAATAATTTTGTAAATTTTATTTAAGTGTTTATTAAAATCTTTTATGAAATTGTTATAAACCGTAAATTCAAAATCCTAAACCATAAACCATAAACCCCAAACAATAAACCTCATACCCTTAACTCTAAACCATAAACACTAAGCATTTCATAAAATTTTAAAAAGTAGTCCCTAACTTTTGTTTAAGTCTTTATTAAAAGCATTTACTCAAGTGTTATAAACCCTAAACACTAAACTCTAAACGAGAAACCACAATCCCTAAACCCTAAATCCTAAGAATTTTATAACATTTTAAAAATCGTTTTGTAACTTTTATTTAACTGTTTATTAAAGGCATTTACTAAAGTGTTATAACCCTAAAACTGAAACTCTGAACCCTAAACCTAAAACCCAAAATCAAAACCCAAAATGCTAAACCATAAGCATTTTATAACAATTTAAAAAGCATTTTAGATTTTTCATTTCAGCCTTTATAAAAAGCATTTAGTAAGGTCTTATAAATCCTAAACCCTAATTCCCAAAGGCCAAACCCTAAATCCCAAAGCCTAACCCTAAACACTAAACCCTAAGCATTTTATATCATTTTAAAAAGAATTTTGTAACTTTTATTTAAGCCTTGATTAAAACCATTTACTGAAGTCTTATAAACCACAAACCCTAAACACTAAACCACCCTAAACCCTAAACCCCAAAACCTAAATGCAAAACCCTAAACCCTAATCACTTTATAACATTTCAAAAATCATTTTGTAACTTTGATTACAATGTTTATCAAAATAATTTAATAAAGCATTATAAAACCTAAACTCTAAACCCCAAACCTAGAATCCTAAACTCTAAGCATTTTATAACATTATAAGAAAAAATTCGTAACTTTTATTTAAGTGTTAAATAAAATCATTTACTCAACCCTTATAAACCCTATACCGTAAACCCTAAACCTTAAGCATTTTATAACATTTTAAAAATATTTTTTTAACCTTTTTTTAAGTGTTTCTTAAAAGAATTTACTAAGTCCTTATAAACCCTAAATCCTAAAACATGAACCCTAAACCTTAAAGCCCAAACCATAAATACTAATCATTTTATAACATTTTAAAAAGCATTTTGTGACTTCCATTTAAGTGTTTATTAACACCCTATCTCTACCCTAATATATCCTAGCCTACTATAGCTTAGTAAAGCCTATCTTAGCCTAATCTAGCCTAGCCTAGACTACTTTATCCTAGTGTACCCTACTACAACCTATTATAGCCTAAAAGAACCTATTATAGCCTATAGCCTAACCTACTCTACCCTACCATACCCTACATTGGATTACTCTATCCTAAGCTACTGCAACCTAGCATAGCTTAGCCTAGTCTAGCCTATAATACTATACCCTAGTTTAAGCTAACCTACTCTAGTCGCACATAGCCTAACCCACTGTGGCCTAGCATAACCTACTATCGCCTAGAATAATCTATCGTGCTCTATCCTAGCCTCGACTACTGTAGCCTAGTCTACTCTAGCATAGCCTACTCTAGCCTACCCTAGACTGCTTTAGTCTAGCCTAGTAAACTCTAGCGTACCGTGGCCTATAATACTCTAACATTCCCTACTAGAGCTAAGCCTAGACTAGCCTAACGTAACCTATTCTAGCCTAGCTTGGCCTACACTATCCTAGCCTAGCCTACTCTAGCTTATTCTAGCCTAGTATAGCCTATCATAGACTTCTTTAGCCTAACCTGCTATACACTAGCCTAGCATAGCGTGACCTACCCTACCCTATACTATGCTAGCCTAGCCAACCCTAGCCTAACCTACTATAGGCTAGCCTAGCCTAGACTAACCTACTCTATCATATCCTAACATATTATGGCCTAGCCTAGCGAAGCTTGACCTACTCTACCCCAGCCTAGCCTAGCCTAAGATAATCTAGCCTAACCTAACCTACTATACCCTAGCCTACTATAACCTAGCCTACTCTAGCCCACCCTAACCTAGTCTAGCCTACCCTTACATATTGTAGCATATCCTAGCCTAGCATAGCCTACTTTATCCTAGCATAGCATAACCTAACTTACTCTAGCCTAGCCTAGCCTAGCCTACTCTTAACTATTTAGCGTAGCATGGCCAAGCCTAGATTACTCTAACGTATCCTACCCTAGCCTAGCCTTGCCTAGCCTAGCCTACTATAGCTTATCCTATCGTAGCCTTATATAGCCTATTCTTGCTTAGCCTTACCTAGCCTACTCTAGCCTAGCGTAGCCTACCTTACTCTAGCCCAACCGAGACTGCTCCACACTAACCTACTCTAGCCTATTATAGCCTAGAATAACCTACCCTACCCTACCCTACTCTAGCCTAGCCTAGCCTAGCCTACTCTAGCCTACTCTAGCCTAGCCTACTCTATCCTAACCTTGCCTAACCTGTTTTACCCTAGCCTACTTTAGCGTACTCTAAGCTTTCCTACTTTAGCCTAACCTACTCTAGCTTAGTCAATCCTAGTCAAGCCTAACCTAGCCTTTTCTAGCCTTGGATAGCCTAGCATACTCTACGCTATCCTAGACTACTATAGTCTGCACTAGTCAATTCTACTCTAGCATAGCCTAACCTAGTCTTGCATAGCCTACTCTAGCCTAACCTAGCCCAACCTACTCTAGCATAGCCTAGCCTATCTTACCCTAGCTAACTCTAGCCTAACCTACTCTATCCTAGCCTAATGTTACATAACCTAACCTACTTTTCCATAACCTACTCTAGCCTAGACTAACCTAATGTAGCCTAGCCTATCCTAGCCTAACTTACACTAGCCTTGCCTAGCCTAGCCTAACTTATTCTAGCCTAGCCTAACTTGCTCTAGCCTATCCTACCTTAGCCTACTCTAGCCTAGAATATTCTCACCTACTCTAACCTAGACTACTCTATCCAAACCTAGACTAACCTGCTCTCGCCTACCCTAGCCTAGCCTAACCTAACCTACTCTAACCTATCCTAACCTACTCATTCATAGCCTAGCCTAGCATAACCTAACCTACTCTTCCCTAGCCTATTGTGGTGTAGCCTAACATACTCTAGCCTAGCCTAGCCTACCGTGACCTACTCTACCCTAGGCAACCTAGCCTATCCTTGCTTATCCTAGCCTAGCCGAAACTACTCTATTCTAGCCTACCCTAGCCAACCATAGCATACTTTCGCTTAACCTAGCCTATCCTAGTGTAGCCTAGACTAGTGTAGCCTAACCTAGTCTGCTCTAGCCTACTATAGCATAGCCTACTCTAGACCACTCTAGGCTACTTTAGCCTAGGCTAGTGTAGCCTACTCTAGCCTAGACTAGTGTATCCTACAATAGCCTAAGCTACTATATTGTAGAATATTCTAGGCTACTCTAGGCTAGCCTAGCCTACTCTAGCCTGACCTACTCTATCGTAAACTACCCTAGCCTACTCTATTGTAGCCCAGCCTAACCTAGCCTACTCTAGCGTAACTTACTCTAGTATAGCCTAACCTACTCTAGCCTAGCCTAACCTAACGTAGTCTAGCCTAGACTAACCTAATCTAGCTTAACCTAGCCTACTCTAGCCTAGCCTACTCTAGTATAGCCTAACCTACTCTAGCCTAGCCTAACCTAACGTACTCTAGCCTAGACTAACCTAATATAGCTTTACCTAGCCTAACCTAGCGTAACATAATCTACCCTAGCCTAAAGAAGTCTAGCCTAGCTTAACCTACTCTATCCTAGCCTAACTTACTCTAACCTAGCCTACTCTTGACTAACCTAGCCTACTCTAGCCTATATTACTCTGACCTACTATAGCCTAGACTAGCCTTAGCTACACTCTCGTAGCATGACCTACTCTCATGCAGCCTAGCATGACATAGCCTAACCTACTCTAGCCTAGCCTTACCTAGTCTAACCTAACATATCCTACACTAGTGTGGCCTACATTAACCTACTCCAGTGTAACCTAGCCTAACCTACTCTACATTGCCCTAGCCTAGCATAACCTATCATTGCCTACTCTAGCCTAGCCTACTCTTGCATAGGCTAGCCTACTATATCACCTGCTTTTCCCTAGCCTAGCTTAAGCTACTCTCTCCTAGCATGACCTATTCGCACCTAGCCTAGCGTGAAATAGCATAACATAGTCTAACCTAGCATAACGTACTCTAGCCTAGCCTACTCTAACCTAGTCTAGCCTAACCTAGCATAACTTACTCTACTCTAACCTAACCTACTCTAACGTAGACTAGCATAACCTAGCCTAGCCTAAACCTAATCTAACATAACCTAGTGTGCTTTAGCCTAGCCTACTCTAACCTACTCTAGTCAAGTGTACTGAAGCCTAGTCTAACCTATTGTAGCCTAACCTAGCCTAAACTAGCCTAACCTAACCTACTCTAACCTAGAGCCTAGCCTACCTTACCCTAAAGTAGCCTAAGCTAGCCTATCCTAACTTACTCTATTCTTGCCTACCTTAACCTACCCTAGGCTAGCCTACCCTAGCCTAACCTAACATAGCCTACTCTAGCCTAGCCTACTCTAACCTACTCTAGAATAACCTAGCCTAACTTACTCTACCCTAGCCTAGCCTAAACCTAGTCCAACATAACCTAACCTACTCTGGCCTAGCCTAGCTTACACCTCCCCTACTCTACCCTAGCTTAGCCTATCCCTACCCTTCGCAAGCCTAACCTACTCTAGCATAACCTTCCCTAGCTTATTGTAGCCTAACCTAGCCTATAGTAGCCCTAATCTACTCTAGCATAGCCTAGTCTAGTGTAGTTTAGCATAGCTTAGCCTATTCTAGCCTAATCTACTCTAGTTTGGCATAGTTTAGCCTATTCTAGCCTAGCCCATTCTAACTAGCTTTAACTTGCCATAGTCTAATCTAAACTAGCCTAGCCTATTCTATTCTTATGTAGCTTAGTCTACTTTATTCTATCCTAGCACACTCTAACTTAACCTTTAATAAAAAACATAGTCAAAATCACTCTTAAAAAACATATAAAATAAAGTGTAAGACTTAATAGCTTATGTAAATTTTAAAATATTTTAAAAGATAAATTTAATTAAAAATATTAATAAACAAATAATTTAAAAACAAATCAAAATACATACTATCAATAAAGAAAATATAATAAAGCTTATTTAAAATAAATTAAATTTACTAATATCTAAATTCATTTCTTGTTTAAAAAAAATTAAATTTAACTAATATCTAAATTCATTTAGAAAGGAATATATATTAAATGAGAAATATATCTGTAAAAAGGAAAAGCCAAAAGCTTATTTCAAAATAAATTTGAGAAAGGGAGTTAATCTAAACATAAAAAAGCATAATTCAAAATCATTTAAAAAAAAAGCAAATTCATGGAAACTAAGTCCATTTAAAGCGCAGCCATGAAAACAACAACAGATATTGGGATGCACACCAATAGCTTGTTGGATCATTCTGAAACATCAAATCGTTGAACGCTTGCAACGCTGTGCAATAAGTAATGACTGTTTCAACGAGAAGGATAAACATATCGGGTGGCTTTTCTCTGCAACTCTCTCACTGTATTAATCTAGCTGACTCATATCTCGTGGCTTTTCTCTGCAGCTAACTCCCTCACTATATTCCTAGCCTCCAAACATAGTTGGGTAGATCACTTTTCTCTGAGCGTATCATACCAATTCGACTAATCACTGACTATAATCTTTTTATAATTATCAGCTGGCGATTCCTATCAAAGTTTACGATCTATTAATACTTAGAGTCAGTCTTTCAGTTTTATGATAATAAGAAAGACAAATATCACACTAAAAACCCAAATATCATACTAATGAAATGTTTTGTACGAAATGTTTTGTACTAAATTAAGCTGGGCTTAAGAAATTCATGCCAGAAAATACCATCGCCTGGAGCTATGAAAAGAATAAGTCAACGGAAACCCTCACAGTTTATTTCAAATATATTAGCACCAGCCATTTGATAGGCACCTGGATATTGGTGAAGCTGTGGGGAAAATTCATATAGATTAGCACCAGCCATTTGATAGGCACCTAGACATTGGTGAAGCTGTGGTTAAAACATTAAAGGTATTGGGGATAGTTCTAATTATTAACAACAAATTTGGGAAATAGGGTGAGTCAAACAAATCTCTCTGAAAATTTTCAGAGCCTTTCAGTTTGCACTTCAGCTATTATAAAATCTCGTAAAGATTACACATCCCAGTAGATATCTATCTGTTCACGAATCCCCAAATGATGGGCCAAAACATGCACTCCAACTGAACCTCAATGTCCAGTATATATCTAAATTACATGTTATTCTTAGAAGAAATTAAATACGGTAGGCAGTGAAAAGAGAGCTAAACTTGAATTTAATATGTTATCAAACAATGATCAAAGAAAGAACGACGATAAGATAACTCGAAGGAGTTTTCATACCTTCAGTTTGATATACAAGAAAATCCAACAGAGGATCCCCATTTGATAGGGAAGAAAATGCAATAGAGCAGCCCCTAAAATAATCGCTTGCAAAGCCTCCTCAAAATCCAGCAGAAGATCCTCAAATACAGCGCATCCCCAGTCTGATATAGAAGAAAATCCAACAGAGCATGCATTCCCAGTTTGAACAAACCGTCCTCAAAATGCAGCAGAAAATCCTCAAATATAACTGGAAAGAAAGAGTTTTCGGAAGAATATCAACAAATTGAGAAAATCCAACGGAAAACTCATTCCGAGTTTGATAGGGAAGAAAAATCCAACAGAGCATCCAGACTGTCCTCAAATTGCATACAACAAAACATCCCCAAATTCCATATAAATATTGTGCAAAAGAAAGGAGCGGAACGGTCATATCTCCGAAAAAGAAATGCTTTTTTCGGAACGGTCTAATTAACGGTCATGCATTTCTCAAGAAAGTTACAGGAAAATAAAACAACAATAATTATCTTTCAGATGATTTATAATATTTAATTATGGTGTTATAATCATTAATAATTATCTTTCAGATGCTTTATAATATTTAATTATGTTGTTATAATCATTAATAATTTTATATTACTATAATATTTAATAATTTATTTTTAATTAGTTGATATTAAAAAAATAAAAAAATCATTTTTAAAATTAAGGAAATTAATATAGAATCTATCCTTTGATAAAAATTTGATTTGTTTAAGAAGTTATACGTAAAAAAAGTTTAGTTATTTAGAATTATTTTATAATTTAAACTATTTAAATATTTATAATTAGTAAAAGAATTAAGAAAATACATTTATTTTTAATATTCAATATTTATTAATAATTTTATAAATCTAAATAAATCTCTCTCTCTCTAAATCTCTTCCCCTCTCTCCCTCCTCTCACTCTCACTCTCATTCTCACTACCTCTTTCTCTCTCCCCTCCCCCACTTTCAATCTTTCTTTCCCTCTCTATCTCCCTCCTCCTCGTTCGCTCTCCCTATCTCTCATTCCCTCTCCCTCTGCCTCTCACTCTTACTCCCTCTCATTCTCCATGTCCCTCTCTCTCCCTCTCTCTCTTGATATCCACGCCCACCCTCCCTCTCTCTCTCCCTTTCTCTATGTCTCTTTCACTCCTTCCCTCTCTCCCTTTCTTACTCTTTCAATATTAATCCCTCTCTCTCTTCTTCTCTCTCATTATCTCTCCCGTTCCCCTAACCCAACTCTCTCTCTCTCCCTTAAATATATCTGAGTCTCTTAGACTCTCCCTCTCATTCACCTCTTACCCATTCACCCCTCTCTCTCTATCTCTATGTCACCATCGCTCCCTCCCTCTCTTCCCCTTAAGCCTAAAACTTAAATCTTAAATCTGATTTTGAAACGTGACTTCACTTAACATTACATAGCATTAAGTGAAACTAATTCTTTCAACAAAAATATATGGTGAGAAGATAAATTTTTATATACATCATAAACATGAAGATTTTACAATATTAATAAGAGAATCACAACCCATTGTGTCATTTATAGTCAAATTAAAAAAATTAAAAATAGAAACATGCATTCTAACAATTTTTATAAAAAATACATACTTCACTTCACATTACTTAGCATTAACTCAAACTAATTCTTTCATCAAAAATATATGGTGATAATATACAATTTCATATACATTATAAACATGAAACCACTTTTATAATATTAATAAATGAATCACAACCCACTGTGTCATTTAGAGTGCAAGTTTAAATCCTAAAAATAAAGGAATAAATTTTAGCAATAAAAAATAAACATTGTAACATTAGTATTTTTAATAAAATAATAATAACCTTGCAATATTCAAATGCATGTTAAATAAAAATAAGTTTCCATATTTAGAAAGAGAAAAATTTACATAAAAATAATAACCAACATAAATTAAATAATAAATTCATATAACCTTACACCAAAAAAATATATTTTATCATAAACACAACTGAATGCAGTTTTATAATGAAAACAAATATATGATTATAAAAAATACAAATTTATAATATATATATAAAAACAAATAAATAATAAAAAACATATATCGTGACATGCATTTTTTTATACATAAAAAAGAATTCATGATTTTTTTTGTTAAATTTTTTCTTATTAAAAAACATAATAATAATAATTTAATCGAAAATGTAATGGAAAAAACAAAACTACGGGAGCATGGCTCCCATCTACCGATAATAAAATAGAAGAGGTTAAACAAAACGAAACTGAGAGAAAAAAAATAGTGGAAAAAAAAATAAATAATCTCGACATATTAAAATAGATGGAGTTAAACAAAACAAAACTTAAACTAAGAAAATATTCAATCCTGTAAATACATACTTCATTTATATAAACAATTTAATAAAGCCTAGGGAGGGTATCTGCAATTCGAGCCGTAGTCTGACCTCATTTGGTCTGGTTTCAAACTTATGGTTTGAGACTTGCCTAGGGAACGAGGTTTTAAACGATGGAAAACATTGGAGTAAGATGCGTGAGGGTTTTGAGTACCAACAATTTGAAATGACAATTTCCCATATGAGGATATCTTGACAGATGATTTTTTTGTTCAGACAGATATGAAATCCTTCGCGAAACGCTGAATATTGTAGAAATGAAAGGATCAGTGTTTTGATGGAGTCATATTGTGGAGCAGAACAAAGCTTGAGTAATAATAAAATGTACCTCGAACAATGCGTGCGTGTTAAAATATAATAACATAGATAAACGTTGAACTGTTAAAATATAATAACATACATAATCACTGAACTGAAATCAATAATGACCGGCCGAAATATAATCAACATAAATAAAAACGAACTGAAATCAAAAAATCTTTTTGTGGAATAGCTAAAGGTAAATTAAAATTAGAAATCTAGATAGTACAGAGATGCGAGTTAAACAACTTGGGAGTCTCAATATAATAAAAACTACACTAAAAATAATAATATACAAACTCAAATGCATATTGAATTTGTAAAAGTGATTTGCATATTTTTTATTAGATATCACAACTACCTTAGATTTGAACAACACAACATTAGTTTTGTGCTATAACAAGATGGTGGAAGAAATTGAGTCACAATTGATAGCTGAATAACGATTCTATAATGCGAAATAAACACTTAAAAGAATCAGGAAACCTAAACACCCAAGAAATCATACCTCAGGCCATTGATGTTGCTCACACTCCAAAACCAAACTTTCTGCTACGCTTGAGGCAGTCATTTCTTTTGTTTTCTCATGTGTTTACCTGCATTGTTGGGTCGATCAAAACTAGAAGTCTGGAAGTCACAGGTTTAAGTATGACGGAAATCACAAATTTAATAGCATTTTCTTTAATATACAAAATCAACTCTTGGCCATGAGAAAGAAGAAAATGAGCTAGTTGGCTGATTCACACGATCAGCTTTTAATCCTTAGTGAAGCAAAAAATTTACAACATCTTTCATGCATTGTTGAGGTAGATAAAGACCTTGGAGAGAGAAGCTTCAAAAACTATTCTTCACTCACTCGATTAAACAAATTTCCAACGATTTCAGAAAGGAGAATGTGAGTCTTCTTTGGATTTTCTCAACTAGGATCCTGAATGCAGAGATATTCAGCTCCAACTTCTCAAACCCAAAAGTCAAGCTTTGCAGCCACATGTACATGAAAAGACAAGACCAGATGGCGTGTGTAAACATAAAGAACTAAGGAAGATGCATGAAGATGGTGAAATGGATTTTGATGGATGGAGAATTGAATGAAGAATTTTAACAATGGAGCTTACTTCCACACTTCCAGGTGTGACATGAAAAGACAACTAGCAAACAACTCTGTAATTACACTATTTTGAGCCATTGCGTGAGACATCATCATCCATGTGGCACTTCCAAGCTCTACTTGCTCTCATTTGATGGTGTAAGGATGAAGGGGTTGAGTGAGTGAGCTTGGGGACCAAACAGAGGTATTTATAGCCAAGCTTCCATCAAGCTTTAGTTGGCTATGTGTCAAGTGTTCCACATAACATGGTAGAGAACTACAGTGGGAGTAATGGACCACTCCAAGAGCTCCTAACAAAAAATTAATCAACAATAGTTGGTTTCAGTAAATATTGGAATCGAAGGCAGATGGTTAGTTGGTTTCTAAATTATTAGCAGCCGTTATGGACCAAACAGCCGCTATGAGAGAAACATTCTCCCACTAGGTCCTTCTAATTTTTTTAATGTTTCACCTTAAAAGACATTGATAATCTGTATTAAGTAATAGATACATGAATCATGGTGATAAGTCGTCTAATGACGAGCATTATCTTCCATGTATTACTATGTATTTATTTCTATTATAATTTATGTGGCAACAATTTCTTAATGAATAAACCTTATGTTTATTCTTGGTCCTACACAGATATATTTCTCTCAAATTAAATTAAGGTGCACATAAGTATGAGAAAAACATCACAATAATTAAGAATTTCATTAAAATAACATTATCGATACAATGAGAAACTACATAATGGAACCAAGTCCCATATTCATTACATGATACTTGAATTTAAACGGTCGCATGCCCTTAGTCAAAGGATCAACGATTATCAACTCAGTGCCGACGTGCTCAATGACCACTTTCTTTTCTTTAACATGTTCCCTTATAGCTAAATACTTAATGTCAATGTGTTTATTTCGACTCCCACTTTTGTTGTTTTTATCCATAAAAACAACCGTTGAACTGTCACAATACATTATCAATGGCTTAGAGATAGAATCCATAATTCTAAGCCTAGAAATGAAACTCTTAAATCATACACCATGCAAAGTAACCTCAA
This sequence comes from Pinus taeda, assembly GCA_000404065.3. Lineage (NCBI taxonomy): Eukaryota > Viridiplantae > Streptophyta > Pinopsida > Pinales > Pinaceae > Pinus > Pinus taeda. The sequence goes on from APFE031452800.1 coordinate 21,338, forward strand.
AATAGGAGACGAACTCAGCCTCCATAGTTGAAGTGGCAATTAAGGTCTGCTTGGCACTCCTCCATGATACAGCTCCACCGACGATCATAAAAAGGTTTCCTGATGTTGATTTGTGTGACTCAACACATCCCTCAAAGTCAGAATCTAAGTAGCCAATTACTTCCAAATTGTTTGTCCGTCTATACATAAGCATGTAGTTTTTTCTTCCTTGAAGGTACCTCATTACTTTCTTTTCATCTCTCTAGAGGTCTAAGCCTGGATCACCCTGACATTGTCCTAACATTCCCACAGCAAATGCAAGGTCAGGTCTTGTGTAGACCTGAGCACACATTAGGTTTCCAACAATAGAAGCATATGGAATGTTCTTCATTTGTTCTCTTTCAAACTCATTCTTTGGGTGTTGGTTCAAATTGAAACTATCACCCTTCTGTTACATATAGTTTTGGGCACTTCAACCCCAATCATAAATGTCCATAAACTAAGGGCTCCTAATTCCCTAAAAGTGTTGCTTCACTGCCTAAAGGAACAAGGTTAGCTGATTACATCATCTCCCGGAAGTTCTCCACTGAAAACTGCTCATAAATGGTCAAAACTGGACCATACTAAAAACCTAGTGTAGAGGGTGCGATGCATATCACCTTCCGAGTGTATAGGGTGTGATGCATTCTGAATGGCTCGTCTATAGGGTGCGATGGTCGGGAATGGACAAATGGCAGGAACAAAATGCGAGGTGGAAGATCATGGAATCTTCCATAAGCTTCCCCTCTCACACTTGCCTCTCTATTTTCGACCAGGGATGAATAAGAGATCATCATTCTCCAAGTGGAAGAAGGAACTATAAGAGAGAGGACACTAATCAAGACCACAGAAGATGACTCACATCCCTATAATCATCTATATATGGATCCCTCATCACAGAGATCTAGACGCTGGAATTTTGTATCTTATAGAGAAGTTCTGTTGGTTTTCTAGTGTATATTCATAGTGTTGGGTGATCTAAGCTTTACTTGAGGTGAAGAAGGGCTTTCTGGCTCGAGGATGATCCTGGGTCAGAACATATGGTTGTAACCCTCTTGCTACTTTTTATCTTAATAAAGTTATTCAAGTTTTCCTCCATATTCTTGTATGTTTACTTATATATGCATTTCTATGGTTAACACACATCTGGTCCTATGTTATTTATGAATATAGATCTTTGTTTTTCGATAGTAGTATGTTTTTGTGATTCCACAGGTGCTCTTTGAAGCTGGGCAGACAAAGAAGAAGTGGCAAAGCTCTATCAGGAAGGAGAGGAAATCGAGCGCAAGACTAAGGTTGGTCTCGTTGTTCCACTCCTATCTATTTTCATAAAGGAAAATGAAAGTAGACTTTACTTGTTTATTTCTAAGATAGCTACCAGTATTAGTGGGAATAGGAGCATCGGAGTGGACACTATTCCCGGTAACAAAATGGCGACTCCGCTGGCGAGCGACTACATTGTTTATTATCTTATCTTTCTTTCTTTTATAAACTTATAGACGGAGCCTAAAGCCAAGCGAGCTAGCCTTCGAACTGCATTTGTTATACAAATGCAAAGTAGATCAATGATGCTTCAGTCTATCTTTGGGTTTTTTTATGAATTAAACAATCGATATGCAAATAGTCTAATTTCCCTAAGCGGTGGCTCTAGTAACCTCTTTAGATCACCCCTGTGTTTTACATATACTAAACATCACTTACTCGGCCTAAATCCATGAACTGTATTTCAAATTGTGAGTAAAAACGCGTTCAAAGTCTCGTGCTGGTACCATCGCACCCTGCCTTCAAGGCAGACTGTATGCATCGCACTTCTCGAGTGCAGTAGGTGCGTTGCATACTAAATTCACAGTGTGACAGGTGCGATGGTCAGGGAAGGTTAACTTTACCTTCAGATTTCAGGTTTTTTCCTCACTATTTTCAGTCCTATTCAGGAGTTTTTCTGTCCATGGTCAGTGTATCTCTATGAATACCCCCTTCTCTGACATTATTCCGCCTCCATAGTGCAAAGAACTGTAAGTGTTTTTATGTATTGCGCGCCATTTTCAGTTCTCTCTTGCAAAAAGTAGCATAGTCGAACTGTCGTTTTTCATCTGAAAGTTTCATAGCTATCATTTTCAGTTTTAGAAGACAATCCCATTGTTCTTGATAGTCGATTATACAGTTACTATTGCATATGAATTGGATTAATAGTTTTCGAAGTGTCGAAAATCAATTTTCATTTCGAAATTGCAAAGTGTCTCTCTTACCTTCACTTCATTTTGAAAAGAAATTTGTTGAGTATTGTCACTTTGAAAGTAATTCAGATTTTCACATAGCTTTCTTATCATCATTCATACATTAAGAAGGCTGAAAACAAATACATGCATGTGGATTTTCATTTTGACTCATTGGTTTGATTTAGGACAGTGCATTTAGCGTGTGATCTGTGGTCTTTGCTTAAAGATTCTTTCTTTCCTTAGTAGCTAGGATTTTCATTGTCAAAAGAATATTAAACATTTGTTTATCATCTTAGACTGCATTTTAGGAATTGTATACACATCATGTGGTGAACCTGAAAGGAAAATTTTTAAGCAATATCAACTTAAAATAAATTTAATGAATCTAACAATGCTTTGGAACCTAACACACAACATCTAGAGGTCTAGACTAGAGACATATTTCGGCGTCGTAAAACCTGGTAACTGTTGCTTTCATTGTTGGTTGGGTGATTCCTCCACTTTGAGACGAAAAGTGCCAGTATGGATTTGTGTTCCCACATACCGTAAAAAAAGAGTATATTTTTGGAGACCACAATAGGCTGCATCCTTTATCTGCCACCCTATCGATCGCAATGCACTGAACACAACATTCGGGAAGATTGACTGTCGTACCATAAAAAGTATTTTGCACTTTTGCAATTGGTTTGCTAATCCTCTCCGCCTAGATCTCCAGAGAAATCCATTTTGCTCCTTTTCAGACTTCTTAAAGGAAAAGGTCCTCTGAGCACTTGTCACTTCAGGCTCAATAAAAATAGAAGGCGGCTAGAGCCATCTTTTGTTTTTTCTTGACTCTTTAAAATTGAAAAAACAAGATGTGTCAAAGCATCTAAAATTTATTTTAATCGGAATAACATCACAAATTCCCTCGTTCGTCTTTAGGTTGAGAAAATGGAGTCTACCAACCAAGGATTTCGCCTTGGAGGAAATCCTAGTCCCTTCTCCTCTTGGGGAGATGTTGGTGCACTGCATATGGCCACATTATCACTTCCAGGGTTGACAATTGGTTTGCCTATCTAGCTCTTCTCTACCTCTGTCGTTCAGAATCCCGTAATTCCTGAACAATCAAGTTAGCAACTATATGACACTAGAGTTGCCTCCCAACCATCTACTTTGTCTAATTCTCCCTCTCGTCCTTCCTCTTCACTTGATAAAGCCGATAAAGCTAAAAATCAACTAACTGAGAAGAAGAAGAAGTAGAAAGAGAAAAAGGAAAAGAAGAGAAAGAAACCAAAATCGAAAATGGGCAACCAAGCATCATCTAGCGAAAATCCTCACACCGCACTGTCGAAACCTAAATCTCCTTATGTCATTTGCAATGGAGACCACTATCACCAAGATTGTCCCTGCATCCCTCGAATCTTAAGGGACTGGTCTCCTCGTTTGCACAATCTAGTGTCGTCAACCTCTGATGATCATGATGAATGCACACCATCAACGAGTAAATGTGAAGCACCTAGACAGAAAAGTAATCCCAGATTTCCATGTAAATTGTGTGAAGGCAATCACGCCATCCACCATTTCCCCTCCTTGACGAGGCTAAAAGAGTTTTGGATGACCGTCCTGTTTCACCGCTACGACTTCCTCCTAGATATAAAAAACTCTTCCTAAGTCCTCCAACGGTTGAAAATCTGGCTGGCCCGTCATTGTGGTTGGCCGAAGCCTCTAACATTGAAATTGAACCCTCTGAATCCATACCAGACGAAAATCAAAAGGTCGAGATGGTAGTTGACCTGGTCTTGCCTTCAGAGTGTTCATCTTCGAATGATATCATCACTCAAGAGAAAGAGAATGACACCGTTCAAATTCTTTTCATCAACACAGACTTTGATGAACTTGGGGGCAGTCCTCCTGTTCCTTTATCGCAGGAAGGAAGTTCATCAGTGTCATATTCGGCTGTCTATTCGGTCCCACCTCCAAGCAACCTAGTCATTTCTTTCGACTGGAATCTACTAGGGAGACCATGTTTACCAGCTACTATACAATTCAAAATCATTGTACAAGCTTACATAATGGTCATGGTTGGTACCATCATTGATGAAGGGGCTTCTGTGAGTATTCTTTCCTCAACTACTTGGAAAGCGCTTGGTTCACCATTGCTTTTGCCTGAAATGAGAAATTTGATAGGCTTCGACAAAGGAACCAGTCGACCTTTAGGGATCCTTCCAAATGTGCCCATTACTTTGAGAAGAAAAATTGTTCACATGAATGTGATGGTAGTTCAAGGACCCTTGGATTATAATCTACTCCTTGGATGTGACTATATTTATTGCATGGGAGCCATCGTCTCCTCACTCTTTAGAGTAAGGTGTTTTCCGCACGAGGGCAGAATGGTCAAGCTCGTAGACCAAATGTCATTACCTAGTTCACACATCGCAAATAGTCAAGTGCCGTCCCTAAATGGTCTCTTCAAGCAAGGAATGTCTCATCGATCTCCAGTATGTCCACCTAATGAGCGCGAGTGATTCAGGAGGATGTGACTGAAACCCAGAGGGCATGCACCCTGGTCTGTTTCGGCAGGGAAACCTTGGGTATAGAGTGGGTTTCCGCAGGGGATATATGACTAGTCTCACACCCATCCTCACAGGAAAATGGGATTAGGCTAGAATAAGATACCTTCATTAAGGTTATGCTGAGTGGCATGGGTTTGCACCACTCGCCTTTGTCTATCTTGGTAGACATCGCCATGAAAGCATTTGGTCCACTTCACAGGGAACTTTCTTGGTAACTTGGAAATTTTTCGCTATAGCTAGGGGCATGCAAACCTTTCCGCATGCAAGTGAAGAGCGACTATTTATTTTTTAAATTTGTAGGACCTCTAACCCTTTAAACCCGTAAGGCTACTCGTTTCCTAGCTTGCATAAATAAAGGATTGGGGGCAAAGCTTTAAAATATGTAAACCCCTTCAAAATAACATCTTGAATGAGACATCCTTATCATACGACTGGTGAGCAGTGTTACCGTAGGGTTCAAGCTCGTTAAAAAATAAACCCCCAATGAGCAGTTTTAGCACATACTTCAAGCTCGTTAAAAAATGAACATAAGTCATGAGAAAATGTCTCCCCCAGTGTTTAAGCTCATTAAAAAATGAACCGGTAAATAACCATTGTGAATGCCTTATCACCAACTTTTGAGCCTTGGTCGTGTTCTCATCATCACCTCCACTCTGTTTTTAGCTGATCATTCACCCCCATATGATTGTTTACCCCTTCTAGGAACATTTGCGAAGAGTGATTCTATTAGCCATCCTTGTGACACTACCATGATTGGAGAATTTCAAACCTTACCTAGAATCAGCTGCTACCCAAAACCATCACTCATTCCTCGAAAATTAGTCTCCTTTAATCTCTTTTCAACTGACTCGTAGAATATGAAAAGATTTTCGAGCGATTGGCCTCCCCGGCTTGTTAAAAGTCATCGGAAGTGCTATCCCTCCTCTAGATTTTAATCTTTTTGGACCTGAGGGATTATTACACAAAAATATCGAGCGCTTGTCTTGTTCGGCTCGTTAAAACTATTGGAAATTTATCCCTTTTGTATTATTTTACGCTGTTTCGGACTCAAGGGATTACATGACAAAAAAGAATTGTTGGAGTCTCCTTTCCGTTCCTTCCAGACTCTCTAAAATTGAAAGGGACCAAGTCATCTCTGTCATTAAACTCGTTAAAACCAAATAGCGACAAACTCGCCCAAGTGGACGAGAACGAGTTTCACTGTCGCTATGCTCGCTAAAATATAGCGACAGGTTCGCCCAAAGGGTGGATTATAGAACAAGCATATGTTATCCTCCTCAAGCTTGACAAAAATAAAGAGGTACTGGTCAGCAATGACTGGGGAAAATTGGGAAGAAAACTTGAAAAAGCTTTATAGGTAGCAAGTCACTCTTGAACATGACACTTTCCTTCCGCATCCATGCCGGGTTGGGTTGTTCCGTTCACTGGTAATCACCATTGGTCCATCACACCATCCCTTTTTGGGGTTAACGCTACCAATCCATCGTCAGTGTCGCCGATATGTTCAAGAGAAGTCATTCATACAATTTTCCTGTGTCTCACCCACTGCAATACATTCATGCTCCATTCCTTCATGACCGCCACCCTGAACCCTGTATCGTCAGATTGTTTTCACCTCCAAAATCATTTGCTTTGTGCCGTGTCGTTGTGCTGGGATTTTCATTAAAGTCCCTCCTGCGACGGGTCACTTCTTGTCGATATCAGCTCATTATCCAAGAAGTTGACATAGGAACAACCCTTTCAGTACTTTGAAGCTTGCATTCCTCAATGGCAAGTTTCTCACTTTCGGCGACAGGTTTACATCAATGACCTTCGACCGAGCGATTTTACGTGGTGTTCGACGCCAAGTCCTTTTTCACACCACGTGAATTGTATTGTAATACCTTGAGGGTTATTTGAATAATTGGTGATTCCTCTCGCGCCTGTTAACAAATTATATCATTAGTTGGTAATCAGGTTATGTCTTTCCATGTTCAACTCCAGAACATTTTTCACATGGATCGACTTGTACTCTGAGTGAAGATTGAATGAGTTTTGAAGACCCCGGATCTAGTTCATCCATCTGGGCTGTGATATCTTTAGGAATATAAAGACATCAAGTGTACATCGTTGCAAAACATATGATCATCCAAATCAAATGATGATGAGTCCAAATCATCAGTCTGCCACACAGATGATTGTCTGCCCTATGTACATGAAAATGAATTTATAAATCTGAGCATGGGAATGCCCACCTCACCTAGATCATGAAAAAATGTTGTCAAAATAATGTATTGTATTGTATCTTATTACAGGTCGCCTCCGAGCTTGAAAAAACTTTGGATCCTCATAGTAAAGCATTTCACCCAACATCAAAAAGATTAATGACCTCATGCTTTAGGAGGCAACTGTTATAGCAATTTTTGGGCACTTCAACCCCAATCATAAATTTCCGTAAACTGAGAGCTCCTAAGTCCCTGAAAGTGTTGCTTCACTGCCTAAAGGAACAAGGTCAGTTGATTACATCGTCTCCCAGAAGTTCTCCACTGAAAACTGCTCATAAATGGTCAAAACTGGACCATACTAAGAACCCAGTGCAGAGGGTGCGATGTATATCACCTTCCGAGTGTATAGGTTGTGATGCATACTGAATGGCTCCTCTGTAGTGTGCGATGGTCGGGAATGGACAAATGGCAGCGAAAAAATGCGAGGTGGAAGATCATGGAATCTTCCATAAGCATCCCCTCTGACAATTGCCTCTATGTTTTCGACCAGGAATGAGTAAGAGATCATCATTCTCCAAGTGGAAGAATGAACTATCATAGAGAGGACACTAATCAAGACCCAAAAAGATGACTCACCTCCCTATAATCATCTATATATGGATCCGTCATCACAGAGATCCAGAGGCTGGAATTTTGTATCTTATAGAGAAGTGTTGCCAGTTTTCTGGTGTATATTCATAGTATTGGGTGATCTAAGCTTTGCTTGAGGTGAAGAAGGGATTTCTAGCTAGACGATGATGCTGGGTCAAAACATATGGTTGTAATCCTCTTGTTACTTTTTATCTTAATAAAAATATTCAAGATTTCCTCCATATTCTTGTTTGTTTACTTATATATGCATTTCTATGGTTAACACACATCTGGTCCTATGTTATTTATGAATATAGATCTTTCTTCTTCGATAGTAGTATTTTCATGTGATTCCACAAGTGCTCTTTGAAACTGAGCAGACGAAGAAGAAGTAACAAAGCTCTATCGGGTAGGAGAGAAAATCAAGCGCAAGACTAAGGTTGGTCTCCTTGTTCCACTCATATCTATTTTCATAAAGGAAAGCGAAAGTAGACTTTACTTGTTTGTTTCTAAGATAGCCACTAGTCTTAGTGGGAATAGTAGCATTCGAGTGGACACTATTCCCGATAACACTTCACAATGGGAGCTACACTTGGTGAACAATCCTTCATCCAAAATATCTCTAAAATTTTATTAATATAGGTTTCCTGAGACAAACACAAGATGCCTCGAAATCTGTCTCTATGGATCTTAATTCCAATGAAATAAGATGCCTCACCCATATCCTTCATATCAAAATTTTTAGAGAGGAATTTTTTCACCTCATGCAACAAACCCTTATCATTGGTTACTAGGAAAATGTCATCCACATATATAATCAGAAAATAGATTTTACTCCCACTGACTTTCAGGTATATACATTGATGCATAATGTTTTCTACAAAGCTAAATGAAGAAATTACATTATGGAATTTCAAATACCATTGGCATGATGCTTGCTTTAAACTGTATAAGGATTTCTTGAGCTTGCAAACCAATTGCTCACCATCACTAGAGGGGAATCCTTCAAGTTGTTTCATGTAAACCTCCTACTCTAGATCTCCATTGAGAAATGTCATTTTAACATCCATTTGTTGCAACTCCAAGTGAAAATGGGCTATTAATGCCATAATAACGTGCAAGGAATCTTTCTTAGATACATGAGAGCAAGTCTCCGTTTAATTGATTCCTTCATTCTAAGTGAATCCCTTAGCAACGAGTCTTACCTTGTATCTCTCAATGTTTCCCAATGAGTCTTTCTTTGTCTTAAAGACCCATTTACATCCAATGGATTTTGCACCATTAGGAAACTCAAGAAGATCCCAAACTTCATTACTCTTTATATAATTCATCTCTTTCTTCATGACATCATAACATAATTTTGATTCTTTGCAACTCATGGCTTGTGAAAAAGACTCAGGATCATTTTTGGCTCCAATGTTGTAGTCAGATTGTTGCAGATTCACAACATAATCATAAAAAAATGTTCATCTCTTTGGTCTAATAGATATTCTTAATGTTGTACCATTATCTTCCTGAGAAGTATGTGGTTCAACTTGTTGTTCAAAATTTCTTGGAAACTCTTGAACTACCTGATCTACTGGAATGTCATCAGCATCTTGTCGAACTTCAACAATTGGTTGTTCAAAACTAGTTTGTACTTGAGGGGTCCTATGAACAATAACCAATTAATCACTTGATGTAGAAGGTTGAGATTCTGAATTATCCTTCTCAGAAACTATGTTCCTGATTTGATCGCTCCCACTGATCAAGTCATTTTCAGGAAACTTTGCATTTCTTGATTCCACAATCCTAGTGCTGTGAGATGGATAATAAAATCTGTAACCTTTAGACCTTTTAGCATATCCAATGAAATACCCACTAATGGTCCTTGGGTCCAGCTTCTTCTCTTGTGGATTATACATTCTCACTTTAGACGGGCATCCCCAAATGTGCATATGTCGCAAACTCAGTTTCCAACCTTTCCATAATTCAAATGGTGTTTTAGGAACAAACTTGGTTAGAACTCGAATTAATATATACATTGTCATATTAACTGCTTCAGTCCATAAGGATTTAGGAAGATTGGAGCTGCTAAGCATACTCTGCACCATGTCCAATAATGTTTAATTTCTTCTTTCTGCTACACCATTATGGTCGGATAAACCAGACATGGTGTATTGGGAAACAATTCCATGCTCTTAAAGAAATTTTGCAAATGGCCGAGGTGCTTTTCCATCTTTTGTGTATCTACCATAATATTCTCCACCTCTATCTGATCTCATGATCTTAATTTACTTGCTGCATTGTTTCTCTACTTTAGCCTTAAAGATCTTAAAGGCATCTAATGCTTCATTCTTTTTATGAAGCATGCAGAGATACATATATCGTGAGTAATCATCTATAAAAGAGATGAAGTATCTCTAACAATGTGAGCCCATGTCTAGACTACATATATCACAATGTATGATCTCTAATATGTCCGAACTCCTATTAGCACCTTTCTTTGACTTGTTGGTCTTCTTTCCCTTTATGCAGTCCATACAAGTCTCAAAGTCAGTAAAATTCAGGGTATTAAGTACCCCTTCATTTATTAATATTTTAATTCTTTCTACAGAGGTATGACCTAATCTCCAGTGCCATAATTTAGAGGAATCTTCATTAATAGCACACCTTTTAGTGCTAGTGTGAACATGCGTTGAATCATAAGTGACATTGTTTTGTAAATTAATACAGTAGAGACCATTAGACAAAATACCATTCCCAACACAATCATATTTATAAAATAAACTAAAAGATATTTCTGAAAAGTTGAAATAATATCCAAAATGTACAACTCTTGAAAGTGAAATCAAGTTTCTATAAATACTCAGAACATAAAAGTTCTTTTCTAATTCTAAAACAAAACCACTACTTAAAGTCAAAAAGCATGTTCCTATAGCTTCCACATGCGAGTCCATCTTGTTTCCTGATAAGATGCTTTGCTCACTTCCCACTAGCTTCCTTAGGTTTTTCAAACCCTGCAAGGAATTCAAAATGTGAATTGTTGATCCATAATCAATCCACCAGGTGTTAATATTAACATTAACCATATTAGATTCATAACAAACAAACAAGATTGGATTAACTTTGTTTGCAATTCATTTCTAAAATTTGGCGTATTCCTTCTTCATGTGTCCCTTTTTTTTATAGAAGAAACACTTGGAATCCTTCTTCATATTGGCTTGGGGAGGTACTTTACCTTTCCCTTTCTGATTGGCTTGAGATTTTCCCTTTCCACGCATTGCTAGCATTGCACTTTCTCCTAGTTCCATCACGAGTCTCCCTTCCTCTTGAACACACATGGTCATGAGTTAATTAATTGACCATTTATATTTATGTGTGTTGTATGAGATTTTGAAGGGGCCGTATTGGTGTGGAAGGGTGTTCAGAATGTAGTGCACCAAGAAGGACTTTGAAATTTCAACCTCAAGTTTCTTCAATTGAGCCATAGTGTCCCACATTTGCATGATGTGCTCGCGTACACCTTTCACACTAGTGAGCCTTAAGGATGAGAACTTCATGATTAGGGTGCTTGCTAGTGCCTTGTCTGATGTGACAAATTGATCATCAATGGCTTTCAGCAACTCTCATACCTTTTTGTGCTAATCATTGGAACCCCAAATACTAGCTGAAATTTTAGTGTTAATGAACATCATTCTTAGGCGATTACATCACTCCCATCATTCATGAGGCGTGATGTCAACTGCAGTGCTGCTATTAGTGAGTGCCAGTGGTTCATCTTTCCTAATAGCATAGTCTATGTCCATCCACCCCAAATGAAGGAGAACTCTCTCCTTCGAGAACTTATAGTTATCTGCCTTAAGTTCGGGGATATCACAACAAATATCAGAGAAATTTTTAGGTTGTACAATTGTATCAAATTAAAAATCATATCCTTATGTTAAAAGTGAGGCCTAAAAATAACATTTCATGCTTTACCAATGTAAACAATGCCTAAAATTGAATCTAATGACATAAAAATTGCATGTGGGCTAAATTTTCAATTCAAGCATATTCAACTATTCTTTATGATAAAATTTATCAAATTATTCACTTAGTTCATAATTCTAAAGGGTATATTATGATTCTAATTTGATATAAATTCTATCTTAGATTTGAACTTTATGATAAAACTATTATTTCATAATTCATGTGGGTAAGTTATGAATATTTTATCCTAATTAATTATATAAATATAATAAAAAATCATGTGGGATAAAATTTATTATATTTAGTATAATTAATTACAATTAATGTCTAAA